>OVAX01001011.1:0-53493 GCA_900406405.1 Lepidium africanum | reverse complement strand
CCTTTTTTTTTTTTTTTTTTTTTTTTGTCACCATTGGATCGACAAGACCCGATCCATAGCCTAAAACCCACCCTTAAAATCTCATTTTTAAGTTACCATAATGCAGCGGGTAGGATTCGAACCCTGGTGCCAAATCTTTAGCTGGATCATCCTAACCACCAGACTGAGAACAACTTGGCTATTGCCTATTTATTTGAGTATTGATTTTCAAGGAAATGAATTCAGATCTAATCTATGAGTTTATGCTAAATGGAAGCCTAGATATTTGGGTGCACCTAGAGGAAGTGGAAGAAATTCATAGGCCTTCGAAAACCTTGTTTACTATTTGAAAGGCTTAACATAGCCACATATGGCTTTGTTTTGGACTATCTTCATGTTCATTACCATGAACCTATAAGTAACAAGAATTATTTTCTTATATTTGTTTTAAACATGCGAATTTGTTGGAATACAAAATGACTTTTCAAAAACATAAAAATTTATAAATTTTGGTTTTGTGAAAAAAAAAAAAAAGTTAAATCATGTTTTGCAATTTTGACCTTCATCTCCTTTTTTTTTTGTCATCTGAATCTGAAACAATACAACGACAAGAGACCAACAATAAACGAAGCAGAGAACTCATATATTACGGTCATATACATTAGATTATCAAAACTTTAAGATTGGTTTCTTGTTATCCTTGTCCTAACAAAATTGATAATTATTTTTAATTATTTCAAAAAAATTGTATTATTTTTTAGGGACCCTATTTTTCATTTAGTGGATTTATTTGTATTTTTTAGAAATGAAAGATAAACTTGCAAAAGTTGACGAGGTATAGGTGCCGGGTTTGTTGCACATAAACCTATAAATGTGGATAAATACGATATACTAAACTGTTTTTTTGGTCAAAGAAAATAATGAACATAGAAAATTGAAAATGAATTAATGTATATCTAGCTGTGTGTATTATTAATATGTTACCTTTCTCTTCTCCTTCAGTCTCCAACAAACGATGTCTAACCACCTAGCTGCCTCCAACACAGAGCGCTCACTGCAAGAAGATGTTCATCGAGCATTCTCCTCTTTATTGTCATTTGTAAGAAAATTCTTAACTAGTTTACTTAGCTTTTGTGTCCTTCTATCTAAATACATGAGACGAGCTATAAACTTCAACAAAAATCCTAATAAGCCAAATGAGATTTTGCCATCCACTAGAGCCTTAGCGTCCGACCAATCTTCTTCATTCTTGTTTTTGTCACTACCAACAGATATCATACTGAACTGCTTAGCTCGCGTCCCAAGACATAACTACCCAACAATCTTTCATGTTTCCAAAAGTTTCCGATCATTTGTGCTTTCTCCTGAGCTTCTACAAATGCGATTCGTAATAGGCAAAGATTATCCGGTCTTTTACTTAAGTTTTAGCGAATTTAGTAGTAATGATTATATATATCATTGGTTCAGTTTTGACCCAAATGAGAAGAAAACAAGTTTATATTCCAGTCGAATACTTTCTGAAGAGAAGCTCAATTATTGCTCGAGTATCTCGATAGGTTCCAAGATTTACTTCGTTGGAGGATATATGTATACTTCGCAGAACCTATGGATCTTCAATTCTTTGTCTGGTGAGTTCTGTAAAGGTCCTAACATGAAGGTAGCTCGCATGTCACCAGCCATGGCAGTAGTGGATGGAAAACTATATGTAATGGGAGGGTATCGCCAAGCAAAGATCCAAGTGGAAGTTTTCGACCTGAAGACTCAAACTTGGGAATATGGACCAGTAAATCCCCATGGAGATATCCTATATAAAGAAATTGTGATTAATGAAGCTGTGTCCGTTGAAGAGAAAATTTATGGAACGAGTCATTTCAATGGGAATATGATAGTCTACAATACAAAAGATGGTAGATATGAGACTTTTGAGATGCCATATATTGAAGATACAAAGAGGAGAGTTTGTGTAATAAACAATGTGATGTATGTTTATTACATTCGTCGTGGCTTAATGTGGTATGACTCTAAAGATAAGTTGTGGAGAATTGTTCACGGCTTGGAAATGCTTATAAGTCAATTCGATATCAAGTCTAAAATGTTGGAGTGCAAAGGAAAACTTGGATTCTTGTGGCAAGATCATATGTCAAGTTGGAGGTGTGCGATGGTTGTGTTGGATAAAAATGGAATAGAGATCCATGGAACAATCGAGTGGTCTGTTCTCGTTAGAGATGTCCCATCTTCCTATGTTATGCTGCACTGTCTAAGTGTTTATGAGTAAAACTTTATAAAGATGTTTACGATGGTAATGATTTCCTTGAATTCAATGTTAAATATCTTTGAAGTCAACGAAACCAGGAGATTGCAATTTACTGCTAGTAAAAACTCCAAAGTCCACTCTTCAGACTTTTATCAAAACTCAGCAAGCCCAAGAGATGACATTAAAGTTATATTGAACTCCAAAGGAGCGAGAGGATCGAAACCCCTACTGGGTGCCTGAGATCCAACCTTTAACCACTGGGCCACTCAATCTCGGCTACAAAGAGCTTTCTAAACACACAAAATACAATCATATATAATATGTTCATAATTCAACTTCTTGTATTATATTAGTATTCACGAAGTGCACAACACACATTGGCTTACTCATGAACCTTTGTACACTCATTCGCCATAGGAATCTTTGCCATCCGTTTGAACTTGGTTAGTCTTTGCTGCTTTTGATTTTAGGGTTTGGTTTAGCGGGTTTAGCAGGTTTTCAGGTTTCTATGTTCATCCTAGTCTAATTGTTTTGGTATTTCTTTTAGCTTTTTTTGGACATAGCTTTCGGAAAAATTTTATATTCCGCGGACTCATGTATTCGACCTTTTCTCCTTGGTTTTAATATATTTAAGAAGAAAGAAAAAGAAAAACCAGATAAAAATGTACTGTATATATAGAGTTTGGTCATTGTGACAAAAAAAAAATATATATATAGAGTTTGGTCAAGCGCCAAATTCAAATACATGTTAACGTGGTTTGTTTTCTTTTTCTCAAAAGTTATAACCTTTACAAATTACTTCACCCAAATTCAAAGCATAAGATGAGAAGTTTCTGAATTTGTATGTTGTTCTAGTTTAATTAGTTTCCAATGGAAGTTCCGGTTCCACACTCTGTATCTACTCTTTTGGAGCTTTGTACCAATCTCTTGCAAAAATCTGTAAAGTCCAATGGTCGTTTCACAGCGCAATTGGTTCATTGTCGCGTCATCAAATCAGGTCTCGTTTTTAGCGTTTACCTGATGAATAATCTGATGAACGTCTATTCAAAGACTGGTTATGCACTTCATGCACACAAGTTGTTCGATGAAATGCCTCTTAGAACGGCTTTTTCATGGAATACGGTTCTTTCGGCCTATGCTAAACGAGGAGATATGGATTCAACATGTAAATTCTTTGATCGATTGCCTCAAAGGGATTCAGTTTCGTGGACTACGATGGTTGTAGGGTATAAGAAAATTGGTCAATATCATAAGGCTATAAGAATTATGGGCCAAATGATGAAGGAAGGGATTGAGCCTACACAGTTCACGCTTACGAATGTGCTTGCATCGGTTGCTGCAACTCGCTGTTTGGAGACAGGTAAAAAGGTCCATTCTTTCATCGTTAAGCTTGGTCTTCGTAGTAACGTTTCTGTGTCGAATTCCCTGCTTAATACGTATGCAAAATGTGGTGATCCAATGATGGCAAAAGTTGTTTTTGATAGAATGGTGGTTAGAGACATCTCAAGCTGGAATGCTATGATTGCGTTACATATGCAGGTTAATCAGATGGATCTTGCTTTGGCACAATTTGAGCAAATGGCTGAGCGCGATATAGTCACTTGGAATTCTATGATTTCTGGTTACAATCAGTGCGGGTATGATCTCAGAGCTCTAGATATGTTTTCGAGAATGCTGAGAGATTCTTTGTTATCACCAGATAGATTCACTCTGGCGAGTGTGTTATCTGCTTGTGCAAATCTTGAGAAACTTTGTATTGGGAAGCAGATTCACTCACATATTATTGCAACCGGATTTGATGTCTCCGGAATTGTGTTAAACGCCTTAATCTCCTTGTATTCAAGGTGTGGAGGAGTCGAGACTGCCCGAAGACTCATTGAACAAAGAGGAACCATAGACCTCAAGATTGAAGGCTTTACAGCTTTACTTGATGGGTATATCAAGCTTGGTGATATGAACCAAGCTAAGACTATATTTGATACATTGAAAGATCGCGATGTAGTCGCATGGACTGCCATGATTGTAGGATACGAGCAACATGGTTTGTATGGTGAAGCTATAAATATTTTCAGATCAATGGTCACAGAAGGGCAGAGACCAAACAGTTACACTCTTGCAGCAATGTTAAGTGTAGCGTCAAGTGTAGCCTCATTGGGTCATGGCAAGCAAATCCATGGGACTGCTGTAAAGTCACAGGAAGTTTGTTCAGTTTCTGTCGGCAATGCGTTGATAACGATGTATGCAAAGGCGGGTAACATTACATCGGCAAAGCGGGCATTTAATTTGATACGATGTGAGAGGGATACAGTAACTTGGACGTCCATGATCATTGCATTGGCACAGCACGGTCATGCAGAAGAAGCACTTGAGCTCTTTGCAACAATGCTGATGAAAGGAGTAAGACCTGATCATATAACATATGTTGGTGTTTTCTCTGCCTGTACTCATGCGGGTTTGGTCAAGCAAGGTCGTCAATACTTCAACACGATGAAGGATGTATATAAGATTGAACCTACTCTTAGTCACTACGCTTGTATGGTGGACTTGTTTGGACGGGCTGGTTTATTGCAGGAAGCACATGAGTTTATCGAGAAGATGCCGGTTGAGCCTGATGTAGTGACATGGGGTTCACTGCTTTCTGCTTGCAGGGTTCACAAAAACGTCGAGCTTGGGAAAGTTGCAGCAGAGAGATTGCTTCTTATCGAACCAGAGAACAGTGGGGCATATTCAGCCTTGGCTAACTTATATTCAGCTTGCGGAAAATGGGAAGAAGCTGCTAAGATAAGAAAATCCATGAAAGATGGAAGAGTAAAGAAGGAACAAGGGTTTAGCTGGATTGAAGTGAAGCACAAAGTTCATGTCTTTGGAGTTGAAGACGGGACTCATCCACAAAAGAATGAGATCTACACGACAATGAAGAAAGTGTGGGACGAGATAAAGAAAATGGGTTATGTTCCTGACACTGCTTCTGTACTACACGACCTCGAAGAAGAGGTTAAAGAACAGATTCTAAGACACCACAGCGAGAAACTAGCAATCGCATTTGGTCTAATCAGCACTCCAGAGAAAACCACATTAAGAATCATGAAGAATCTCAGAGTGTGCAATGATTGCCATACAGCTATAAAGTTCATCTCTAAGCTTGTGGATAGAGAAATAATAGTAAGAGATACAACAAGGTTTCACCATTTCAAAGATGGGTTTTGTTCTTGCCGTGATTATTGGTAAAGGACAAGGAGATCCAAAATGGTCTAACTCAAGCCACAAGCTATTGTACAATACAATCTGAACAGCACCACATACATTCAGGTATGGCTCCATTTCCTTTTATTGCTCTAGTTTCATTGGTATGTTATAAATCCCACCACCATCATCATTATTGAGTATTAGAATAAGATGACATGGGCTTGTGAATCTTTAGTACTAGAGAGATCATGGTTGATAATGGAGAAGGATATTATGAACGATGGAGATATATTTAAGACAAGAATAAAGAGAACATAAAGAGAGTAAATGGAATTAGAACAATTAGAAAGAGAGTATAGAAGAAGGTGAAGAAGAGGAATAGAATATGTTCTGTTTTTTTAAACAAAGCTTTAACCTTTTTCTAACCATTGACTACATCATATACAAGGAGATGAAAGGAAGATCTTGGTCGGCATCAAATGTAAGATCGAGCCCACACTTGTGTAGCTTACGTGGCAAGTCCGGGCAGGCTAATTAGAGATAATCACACAAGAGTTACTGCCCGTTTTGCCCGAAGGAAACTTAGTAACTACTACGGGCAGTTTCAGTCTCTCTCTCTCTTTCTTCTGCTCTATATCTCATTCTCTGAACAACTTCTTTCTTTGATCACAAATCTCAAAAAACACTTCCATTGATGAACAAAGCTCTTTTCTTCTAGCTCTCTCTTTCTCTTTTGTCCCAATTTCAGAGCTCTTCTTCTGGTATGTTCTTCTCTATGGTTTCTTTCTGTGATTTGAATCTTCATAAAGCTAAATTCTAGACAAGAAAGTTCTCTTCTTTGAGTTTTTGTTTTTTACTATACCTATTGTTATTGCAGATCTAATGGTTTCTGTTACTAATTACAGAGTTTTAACAAAGAAGACAAAGAATGGAGATTAAAGAACAAGGTTTGAGGTTGTTTCCGGTGCTTGTTAACGCTTCAGTGTTAAAGTGCGCTGCTTTAGCTTTAACGGCTACTGTGCTCTCCTCTTTGCTTGAGCTCTTCGCTCAGGCAAGCTTTCTCTATCTCTCTTTTAGTTAAAGATATTTCTATTTTCGACATTTTTTCTTCTTTCCTTATTAACAAACGTTTACAAGTATTCGCGGTTGCATATAACAACTTCATATAAACATTATTCTTTTTTCATTAAAATAAACTTTTTTTTTCATGAAAACAATTTTTTTCTTCATGAAAACAATTTTTTTTTCATAAAAATGATTAATTTATCAAAATTATCATAAATATCTTTTTTTGTTAAGAAAGTTTGTTATCACAAAAATAAAATCTTGACCGACTTGGAAGTGTTATTACTTCTTTAGAAATGGGTGGTTGGAAAATAAATTAATTTAAAATTTTGGTGAAAAAAATATTATTATAATAATAGCTATTAGTTAGGGACGGTTGCTTTAGTGAGAATATGAAGAAATAATTTTTTAATGTGAATATATAAAAATTGTGGGTCCTTTGTAACGAAAAAAAATATTAATTGTGGGGTCAAAGAAATAACCCAAAGGTATATTCCATAAATTATGCTTCTTAAAGTTTTCAGATATAATGTCTAGAAGAAGCCCATAATCCTATTTATTATATATCATGACACATTTCATAGATTTAGGCCCATAACCCTATTTATTAAATGTCATGCCCCATTTCAGTTTTAGTCCATTTCAAAGTTTAAGTCTATAACTCTATTTACAGCTTAAGCCCATAGCCTTATTAAGTATGTCATGGCCCATTTCATAGTTTAAGCCCATAACCTGTGCCTTGTGTTTTTGGTAAGTGACAAAAGTCAGATATGGATTTGCAGGTTGCTGTCTCGGAGAGTAATGTCATAGAGAATGGAGACAAGGTGGTTGATGCACAGGAAGGTAATGGAGACAGTAATGATGGTAATAATGATGATGATGATGGAGAAGAGGAAGAAGTGAATGCAGATGATGCAAAGGAGACTAAGAAAGGATCAGTTGGTGATGCTGATGAGAATGGTGAAGTTGGAGATGATGATGATGAAGAACCTGAAGGAGATGATGGTAATGATGATGATGACGAAGATGAAGACCATGAGAACAATGATGATGAGGATGATGAAAATGGAGATGAGGTTGAAGGAGAGGAAGACGATGATGAAGAGGCTGAAGTAGAGGAGGAAGAGGAAGAAGATGAAGAGGAAGCACTTCAGCCACCAAAGAAGAGAAAGAAGTGAAGCAACAACACAGCGTTTTAATCTCCTAACATTTTAGATTTTTACAAATCGAAAAACTTGTTACCTGAGGGAGAGAATTTTAAGACATCATCATCAGCTTTTAGCTTCAACTCTTGTCTTTGTTGTTCCATAAACCAAAAAAGACTTTTAGTATAACCATTTTGAGATTCCACTCCTTTAGACCATCATCATATCTATGAAGTCATCAGGTTTAGCTATCACTAATGGAAACAAATATTCTTAATCCTGTTGAGTCCAATTAATCAAAACCCAAAACAAACAAAAATTGATGCCCTACTCATCTAAGAATCCATGTGAGATCAAAAGTAAACTCCATGGAATAGTCTCCTCTTCAGGAACATAAAAGACATACACATTAGTTTTAGACAAGATTAAACATTTCAAAGTAAACTTTTACGCATTGCAGATTGCAATAGTGATCATTTCTTGAGTAATCATACTGAGATTACTTGAGTAAGGCATAGCATTGAAATGAGCAATCGACTGTCTACCAAATGGTATTAGACAAAGGTGAAACCAAATTAAAAACAAAAACAAAAAAACGAAAAGATAAACAAATACAGAAAACCTAACTGAGTAATGTTTGAATAAGAATACCAGGAAATACAAAGTAAAATCGAAGAGAAAGAAATGTTAAAACCCCAGAACCGCATGTTTATCATTCTCATGCTTAAGCTCACACCATCTGCAAAGTTGGAAGTCAAAGAAAACAAACCAAACATAACTTTATCAAAAGCTTTAAGACAAAAACAAAAGGAAAACATGAAAAAAGACCAATATCCAATCCTCCTGGTCAGATAACACCGAAAAATGAAAACTAAGTAAACCAAAGGAACAAACATAAAAACGATAACTAAACTCAAACTAGAGAGATTAAAACACATGAACGAAACAGCAAGAGCAGCTCAATACTAATGAGTTACTGTTCATTTAAAGACGCTAACGCAAAAACCAGGTGAGGGAAAAGATGGTGATTGATCAATCACATTATAAAACTCAGTGCAACACTTAAAACCAAATAAGCAAAGAAAAGTATCAATATGTGACAACATTCAGTCCCCACGATCACCAACACAACCAATGAAGGAAGTATCTTTGACAAAACAAATACTAAGAAAACTGTAAAACCAGAGACTGCAACAAAATAAAAGAAACCAAAAACAAGAAAAAGTGAAAAACAAACAAAACAAAAGCTTGCTGTGACACATTATCCGCACCTCTAGAGCTTTAATAAGAATCCCAAGCAAGATTTTTGTATGATGAGTGAAGCCATAGATGACAATGCCAACCTAACTCAAAAGCCTAAATTAGATATTCGAATCCTATAGCAATTCCTCCTAGGTATCTAGGAAATACAGCCACAAACACATTAATACGTAAACGGGATCAATAGTTAAGAGAAGATACAACAACAAAGCCTAATAAAACTTTCTTATCTACACATTACACACCTAAGATGAATCATGCCTAATCCAAAGACATTCAAACCAGAATCTAAGCAGAGACATTGATATAAAACACAAAAGGTTACATTAAACGTACCATGAATAGTTTGAATGGCCGTGATAGGAGCTCCTAGCATCTGAATCTTTACCCGCCCCTCTTTTCCCAGTATTGGAATCAGGATATACACTAGGCAGACTCTGACCTCTAGAGTAAGAACCGGATAAACCAGCAACACCAACCCCTGGCTCACCTATCCCACCCATCTGCGCCGACTGTAACATATCACCACCCAACCCGCCATGAGCTAAAGCACCCGCTAACATAGGATACATGTAACCTCCACTAGCTGCTACAGCCAAAGCTGGATTCCCCAACATTCCGGTTCCATAAACCGGATGGTATTGATTCCCTAACATAAAAGGTGGAGCAGCCATTCCACCACCACTAAATACATGTTGCCCTTGTGTCTGATATTGCTGAGGCTGACCCTGATTACCCATCGAACCTAAACTAATCTTCACCGGACCCTCCTGCCCTTTTCCCGAAGCTGCAGGACCCATGGAGGCTAGCTGACATGTAGCTGTCCGATTAAGTATCCTCTTCTTCGGTTCCTTAAGCGCTTCTCTAGCTCCTTTCCTCGTCTTAAACATAACAAACCCAAAACCTTTGGCCTTACCAGTGGCTTTATCTAAAACAACAGTACATTCCTCAATCTCACCATATTCTTCAAAAACTCCAAATAGAGTCTCTCTAGTAGTTTCCCATGGAAGTCCATAAATGAAGATTTTCCTATGTGTGACATCACGATCTGCAGCTTCAACGACGGCGGAATAAATCGAAGAACCAATCTGCGCAGCGGAACAAACAAGGTCAACGAGTTGCTCCTTGGAATAAGGTTGTAGAAGCTCTCGAAGCTCTTCTGGGTCAAATTCTTTCTCTGATTCTGAATCGCTTGAATCAGAACTGGAACACGAACTGGAATTTGGCGCTGAGGATTCAGGTTGTTGTTGTTGAAGATGAGTGGATTTGTTATTCTTCTGCTTCTTATCGAATTTCTTTGATTTGGATTTCACGAATTTGCGCTTTTTGGATTTGTCTAGGGTATTCGCCATTGCAGTAGAAGCGAGGATTCAAATTTCTTTTGTGTCGGTTGATAAGTTCGATCCGTCTTATCCGTCTTATCCTCTCTATATAAGCTTCGCTACGCGGCTTTCAAGACACCGTTAACGCGCGTTTGAGTTTCAATTCGTCCGTTAAAATTACTCCAGCAGCCAATCGCGATTTATGACCGCTCAGCCAGAATCACCAATCAGGACGATCCGGATTTCGGTTTGGTTCCGTTCAAATTTTCAGTTTTTGGTTTATGAATCGATTTCCGTTTTGGTTCGCATGTATCTAGAAATAAATTTCGGATTTAGACCGGGGTTTTTAACTTTTGGATTCGGTTTTTAATTCGGACTTCGGTTTTCGAATATAGGAAAAATAAATCCACCTATAATATGCTAAGATATAGTTTTATTGATAAAATGTAAATGGTCACAATGGTTAAATTCAATTTTAACAAATCACATTGCGATCTTGTTAGAAGTTTAGGATCACAGTTCGGTTTTTGTTGACCGAATGGTTGATAAAAAAAATATAGTTTGGCTTTTGGTTTGAATATTTCGGTTTGGCTTAGTTCTTAAAAATCTAATTATCAGAGGAGAAAGATCATATTTGAGTCCGACCTGGATCTATCCCGGTCCGGTCAGCTCTTGAGATCCAGGTCGGACCCAAAGATCTGATCATATGCTCTCCAAATAATTGAAAAGATACTTGAAGAACTAAGAGTAGAAAGAGACATGTTTAACTAAAGACTTGTCTTGGTCGACCAGAGAGATCTTAAAGAAGGTTTTGTTTCTGTACTCAAGAACTTTGGAGCTCTATAGAACGAAAAAACAAAACCCTCACAAGCCATCATAAAAACCAAAACCAAACCAAAGCTGATTCAGCTGAAGCATTACCATAAATGAATACGATTAGATTCATATGGAAAGCTTGCAACAGTGAAAACAATGGAGAAAAAGACAATCCAAAACCAAAAAACTGAAAACAAGATTGATCCTTTAACAAATCTGAGGATTGGCATATCATTGTAAAAATCCAGTATCTAAGACAACCCGCAAAGTCTGGATATCAATACTCTACCAGAGCTATATACTCGACAGTTCATAGAATATGAACAGCAAGCGAGTATCAGAAGGTAAATTCAGAACACTGCGATGGTAGGATGACAAAGAAACCAAAACAATCACAAATATTAGCCAAGAATATTTCGAGCCTGAGAAAACACAATGTACTCAAATACAAAAGAGAAAGGATCAACACTGACACAAAAAAACGAATGAGATAAAAGAAGTTGAGAAGCTATTTAAACGCTGTGATGGAAAAAACAATGTTTGCGAGATAAAAACTTCAGATATTTGGTGATGTGAGATTCACAATTACTCTAATACAAAACAGAAAGGATCAGCACTGACACAAAACGAATGCGATAGAAGAGATTGAACATTTATAAAACCTGTAATGGAAAAAACAATGTTTGATAATTGGCGACTGAAATCACACAATGTATTCAAATACAAAAGAGAAAGGACCAACACTGATAAAAAGAGATTGAGAACTTTATAAAACCTGCGATGGAAAAATCACAATGTTTGAGAGAAAGAAAACTCGATATTCCAGTGAAATACAGCAGGAAGATACCAAAAGAAAAGAGTCTGGAAATTTTATCCGAAGGAAGAGACAATTCAAAACAAAAACGTGGAACCATTATGTATGATCATACCAACGGGTCTCAAGACAACTGAAGATTTAGACTTTTGGCAGTTGTGACAAAAAGTAAACAAAACTATCAATGTCATAAGCTGCCATAAGCTTTTCTTCAAGTAGAGATCATACATTTAATGGTAAAACAGGAAAACATAAAAAGTATGAGTGAAAAAACATAAGAGAAAACTCCATACACAAAACCACAGAAGAAAACCAGATGTGTGTTTGACGGTATAGAGGAAGAGAAGATCCAATACAACGAAAACCAAAATGGGAAAACAACGAGATAGCAAACTACATAAACCAATATGGACCATAAAGATTGAACCTTTTGGAAAATTGACCACATTTCACTAGTTTATA
The DNA here is from genome assembly GCA_900406405.1 of Lepidium africanum. NCBI lineage: Eukaryota > Viridiplantae > Streptophyta > Magnoliopsida > Brassicales > Brassicaceae > Lepidium > Lepidium africanum. The sequence goes on along the minus strand of OVAX01001011.1, from coordinate 41,190 downwards.
AGAACCAAGCAGAACACCAATGGGAAACTTCCAGAGAGCAAAGAGGATTAATCGTCTAACCATCTCCCTCAGAATGTGACATATTGGGATTAAAAAGATCAAAAGATAAAGTAGGTTTGAAACAACAGGCATAGAAGATAAGAAGCGCAAAAAACTCCGGCAATTCCCAAAATATCTATCCAAAACATCAAGTTGAAGATACCAGACTATTCACTAGCCTAACCTAAATCAAAGGTCGTCTAATCAAATAAGAGCATAAATATCAATGAACAGAATCATACCACTTGGTGTCTCTCTTATCTCAGATACCAAGCACGGTCACCATCAAAACCAGGAGTAGGACCAGCACCATTACCATTACTGTCACCAACATATTGCCCCGCAAGTCCCATATGGCCATTACTGTCTCCACCAACATATTGCCCCGCAAGTGCCATATGGTTCGATGGCACCATAGGGCCCTGATTCATCATACCAGCGGCAAAACTACGATAGTTCGGTGGTAAACCAGCAACCATCTGATTACTCATCATAGCAGCGGCTTGATTACCCATCATCGCACCATACATCGGATTAAAACCAGGAGGTTGTCCATAAAAGGGCATGTTTGGTCCTGCATACATTGCCATATTCTGTGGCTGCTGGTGTCCCTTATCGAGTCCATGAGCCATATCAAGCCCAGGCAAAGCTAGTTCACTCTGATTAGCCGTATTATGAGTAAGATCAATCTTCACGGATTCAACTGGCTCTCGTGCCTTTGCAGCATTAGGCGGCTTAGCTAGATTACAAATCACAGTTCGATTATACATTCTCTTCTCAGGATATCTCAATGCCTCTCTCGCACCTTTACGCGTCTTAAACAACACAAACCCATATCCTTTAGCTCTTCCTGTATCCTTATCCATAACCACCGAACACTCCTCTATCTCTCCATGAACCTCAAAAGCCGCCTTCAGATTCTCATGCGTCGTGTCCCATGCGAGACCACGCACGAATATGTTACGCTGAGAACTATCACGATCCGCCGATTCAAGCACAGCAGAAATCAATCGTGAACCTTTCTCTGCTGTTCTGTAAATTAGGTTAATAAGCTCTTCTTTAGTATAAGTTTCAAGCAATACCTTAATATCTTCCTTATCGGATTCAAAATCCGAATCCGACTCCTTGTAACTAGTGGTAGCAATCGGGACCGTAACAGGTTGTGATTTAACAATCTGAGTCTCTGGCTCTTCCTCGGATTCATCTGATTCCTCTACTTTCTTATGTTTCTTCTTCTTTTCCTTCGATTTCTTAGGAGATTTGTCTTCTACAACTTCGTGTTTCTTCGATTTCTTCTTAGATTTCTCAGGTTTTTCAGGCTCTTTTGATTTCGATTTATGCTTCTTAGAGATTTTCTTCTCCTTAACCTTAAGTAGTTCTTCAGCTTCAAGTCGTTTCCTTTCCTTTCTCTCTTTTTTCTCCTTCTTCTCTTTCTTCAGCTTCTTCTCCTTCTTACGTTCTTCTCTATCTTTCGTCATCGTTGACGGCAGTGAAAACAAACTCGGAGAAGAGACTGGAACTCTATAATAGGGTGAACCAGAAATTATTTACGATTATTTATATATATAATTTAAATTTAAGTACCTAGCAACATCGTCTGGGTGGTGTAGTCGGTTATCACGCTAGTCTCACACACTAGAGGTCCCCGGTTCGAACCCGGGCTCAGACATCATTTTAACTCCGCAACTTTTGTACATTTTATCAACAAAATATTTATTTATGTAAAAAACGAATCTCCTATGTAAACAAAATCATTGTAATGCATATATATAGTTTTTTTTGTTAGACTCCAAAATATATTTTGTTGTGACATTTTCTCTCTTCGAAGAGTAGATCTGTGCGATTCTTCGTAACTTCCGGCAAAGACCTTTGATCTGTGAGTTTAGGAACCGGTAGTCGGTGTCTCCCCCAAAACCAAAGCCGGTTCCCCCTTTTGTTATCAATCGCCGGTAAGTTTATAGTGTAGGGTGAAGTGATTTTCGTCTCGGAGAGTTCTCGTCGTTAGGAGTTTGAGATCTGCAGTGGTGATGGAGTCCGAGTTTCTGTCGGAGATGGTGATGCCGGTGTTCTTTCCGGCTGTGTCCTCCATCTTCAATGATGTTTACTTCTCCACTTACTGAGACTTGCTTTATTGTACTGTTGCCTTGCCAGTTAGGGTTTGTACTTATTTTAGCATTTAATTTGGTTATGGTCTATTGAAAGTAGTCATATTCAAAAGTAGTCCCGATCTGGTTATTAGTTAGGTCGGTGGTTAGGTTCATGGTCTATGCTCCCTAAGTTGTTCGATTTTCTTCCACTTCGGTTCGATTGGATGCTGAGCTTGTTTGGGTTTGGCTTTTCTGAGTAGAGGTTTGGTTGGCTCCTTGTCCGTTTGCTCAAGACTTGATCGAGGTCTACTCTTTTATCAGCTCTATATGAGGTGTAATTTGGTCGGTTGTGTTTTCCGACTTTGTCGTTTCCGGAAAAGAAGTTCTTTGTTTCTCTGTCCTAATCTACCATTAAGTTTTTTTTGGTCTCGCCTTCAGCATTTGCTCGGCTTCGCGCAATATTGGTTGTGGTTTCGTTCTTGTCGGTATAATAGCTGGATCTTTATTTGTTTCGTTCACTTATTCGTAATATGAGTTTTCTCCATCAGTTTGGGCTTCGTCTAGTCTCTATTTGTCTCGATCGTCAGCTTCAGTGTAGCACTTTTCATGTTTCCATCTACAAGTGTCTAGTGTAATTTTTTCGGGGTTTATGCTTAGCTTCCCTTTTTTGGACTTAGTTTTTAAAGAATTATTGATTTCCGCCGGCTTATGAATTTGAACTTTGTATTCCTCTTGGCTCTATTATCAATATATGATGAAAGATAAAAAGCATATATATAGTTTATATATATATATATATATATATATATATATATAAAAGTAAATATATTAAATGGGTGAGATTACAAAAGTTCGACAATGATACACCATATAGGAGAACTATGGACAAAGACAAATTTTATATTATGACCATGATAAGATGTTGTCAATCCAAAGATAGAGCCAAAATCAAAAATGAGTCGAACCTAGCAGAGATCACCTATAGATTTTTTCACCCAATATTCTTGAAGATGGGCTTTAAACCTAATTACGATGATTTGAGATCATAGTCTCACTTTCTCTGAAAATAATGAGTCGCGATCTTGTATTTACCATTGTTGGATTGAGCTAGCTATGGAGAACTCGCTCAATAATATGGGAAAAAAGTCCATAGCTGTGACGTTCCAATCAATTTACAATGACCAAATTACCATATATACTAAGGGAAATGCTACTCCAAAATAAAGTTTCATCAAACTCTAAACAAGAATTCTAAGGACAGAGGAGAAACCTAACAACGCCAAATACATAATCACATGAAGCAATTAATTACAAACTTAACAAGGCAGAAATGAAAAAAATGAAAAATGGATATGAAATACACTCAAAACAGTGAAAAGAAACCAGCTGAAGAGAAAAAGTCGGGGAGGAACCACCAAGGAAGCCAACGAGGAGGTTCGAAACCACTTGTCTCGATCCACAAGCTCGAAGAGCTCAAAACAAATAAAGAAGCAATGATTTGAGAAAACTATGTTAGAAGATATAATCGACTTATGTTCAAAAAAAAAAAATATATATATATATATATATATATAATCGACTTTTTTCTCTTTTTTGAATTTGTAAAAAAAAACATATAATAATGCATATATATGGTTAAAAATGAATAGTAGAAAGTGTTATAATGATCTTTAAATTACAATATAAAAAATTAAAAAAGTCATTATATTTTCTATATTTAGAAAATAAAATCATATTTGTATTTTAATTGAATTTATTTTCTTAAACATTGAAAATTTAATGATTAATGACAAAAATCATTCCAATACTTTATACATTCATTGACAAGATGTGATATATTCCATAACACCTTTCTTAAATCTACTATTTATAGTCAATTATAAGAAAAGCTAAAGTGTAGAATTTAATAATTTGATCCAAAAATATTTTGCAATAAAATTTATTTTCTAAATATATAAAATAAGACAAAGTATCTTTAAAGTCATTTTTAATATCTCTTTTCAATATCTTACATTAGCCTAATTACATTTTAAATATCATAAAATCATTTTTGATATCTGAAATTATTGTTTTTGTGTATTAACTTATTTTTAATATATTATATAGTAGTAAATTAGAATAAAAATATTTTAAAAATTAATTCAAATCTAACTTAATTTAAATTTACATTATATAAAAATTTAAATATACATTAAGTATTAATACTATTTTTAGTTATAAATTCAAACATTTTAATTTCTAGAATATTTTTAAAAGAACTTTAATTTAAGAGTAATTATTGTAATAAAAAGTATTAAACTGTTCATCACCTAATTAAAGAAGCAGTGATTAATGTGGTCGACAACAGTGAAATTGCAATGATCTAGAAGGGCAAAAAAGTCTTTTAATTACATAATTTCTCGTTTTTGTGCCGGCGAAGAACCGGTGAGTGACGGGTCATTTCACACAGTTGTTTAACGGCAACAAACAGCAACCTAGAAGAAAGAGACTTTAAACGAAATTGGATCGAAGCTCGTTTAAAGTCGAGATTTCTTTCTCTTTCTGGGTAATTTTGGGTTTTACCCAGATTTCGAAATTGAATGGCGGACGAAATGGAATTGTCGCCGTTAGTTCCGCCGTCACCGATGGTTGATCCTTCTGAGATTGATCTGGAAGCTGGACCTGGTGAACAAATTCAGTGTCGAATCTGCCTTGAAACTGATGGTAGTGTCTTCAAGCAAACCCTTAGATTCGTTTCTCCTTTTAGATTTTGGGTTGATTTTTTTTGTTACTGATTCGTTGAACATTTCATTTTGCTCTTAGATTTTGATCAAACTTCAGTTCATAACTTTGGATTTTGAAATTCGTGTAAATTTCTTGAGTGTGAAGTTGACTGATGCTACTAGATTGATGACTAACTCTTATAGATTGTAGATCGTTAATGGTTTTGTTGAGTGTTACTGAAACTCTCGTTAAGGACCAGATAGAGAGAGGTTTTTTTGTTCTGAGTTACTTCTTGACTGAAGCTCATTTATTGAACATGGGCCTGAATTTTGTTTGTATGTCAGGTAGAGATTTCATTGCCCCTTGCAAATGCAAAGGAACATCTAAGTATGTACATCGTGATTGCTTGGATCATTGGAGAGCTATAAAGGTACATATGCGTTTTAGCTCTACTTGTTTTACCTGAAAGCTTGCTTAAACTCTTTGAATAGTTATTTCCTCCATTTTTATTCTACTTTGGGAACCTTTGTCACTATAATTTATGGTTGATGGTCGGGCTACTCTACATTTTACATGGTTTTAAATGTAACATTTGCAGACTTGCTATTTGTTGCATGAATCATGATTAGAGTGGTGTGTTTTAGTTACTATCAACGTAAAGTAATGTATAGCAGATGTTAACGCTCCTTAACCTCAACTATTTTGCAGGAAGGTTTTGCGTTTGCACACTGCACAACTTGCAAGGCTCCGTATTATTTGAGAGTTCACAGTGCTGGAGATAGGAAATGGCGGACATTGAAGTTCCGGTTTTTTGTTACTCGAGACATTTTATCCATATTTCTTGCTGTCCAGCTTGTAATTTTTCTATCTGTGCTATCGTTTCTTACATTTATTTTTCTATCATTTGATAATACATCTAATTCATGTTTTAAGTTGACGTCATCTTCTCACAGGTAATTGCTGCATTGGCCTACATGGTCTATTTCATAGATGCTTACCAGCAAGCATGGCTTCGTCATATATGGGGTTTTGAGAGCGAGGTCACGTTTTATTACATGTGTGGTATGATACATACTATAATATCTATGTTCTACTCTAGATGATGTAATATATCTACTAAGACCTCTGCCAAGTGTCACTGGTGGGATGCATCCTTCCTTACCTATAGGCATGCCTAGAAAATATTAAGTCTTATGTTGTATATATGTCCTAGTCAATGCTTTGCATCAATCAGAAGATGATCTTCCAATATATGGAATTCTCTCTTGGATGACTTCATCATTCATATTTCTTTCTGATAAAATCTCTTTGTTGTGGAAAGTGAATGAAGGTTATAGTCGAACTTTAGACTTAAATCAAGTTAAGGGATTGCTTAGGTTAGACATGGACTGTTTGGTTTTTGGACTTCATAGAGTTTTGAAATGAATGAGGATTGTGAACGTCTTTTTCTTTGGTCCTCCTGAAATTCGTAATAAAGAAATTCGTAATTAAGCATATTGATTTACATGAGAGTGTTTGCTTTGTGCAGGAGCTTTATTATTCTTTGCTCTGCTGGGTCTATCTGGATGCTTCATAACTTGCTACGACCGAAGAGTTCGTAATGACTTAGCACAGCCTTGCCGTGAATTGTGTCTCTGTTGCTGTCAGCCTGGGTACAACCTAAAACTATATTTCCCTGTTGCCACGTTTGTCTTTCAGTTTTATCTTGATAAAAATCTATTGGCACTTTCCGGTTAAGAAGTTGAATCTGCCCTCTTATAGTTTCGTTAATTAAGTGGTGTAAGGGATTGCCTAACTGGAATTATGGTCCTTTGCAATCCTGGTTTTTAGGTGATTCCTGGTATTTAGCAAACCAGAGGAACTTAGGTACGCAAAAGTTAGTGCAAAGTAAGAATAGGAACTAGACATCTCGATTTATCCTCTTCTTTTGTCTGCTAAAAAGGCAAGCTGCATGATTTCACTTGCAAACTAGATCATAGATAAAATTCGTTACTGCCAAAACCTAGCAATTAAATTTTACTCCTCTTGCACCTACTGATATGTTCATTCATTCCACTCTATCGTAATTCTTTCACCCAAACTTGAAAAACACAAGTAGAGTAATTAAATGGCTTTTTGAATAATCATTTCTCCTTTCTCGAATGTCAGATATTATTGCGAGAAAAAGACATAAATCATATGATCTGTATCTATTCAGCTGGCAGAAACACAACAACAGTATATTATGTAAATCTTTCAGCACGAATTGACTTAACTCATTATGGAAAGTCTATATCAATATGCAGGATTTGCACAGACTGCCATCTACCAGGAACTATTTGTATGTGGGCAGATTGTACCGCATGTACTGAAGGCTGTGCAAGTGCAGTTAGTGAATGTGGAGGTTGCCTTGGAGGTGCAGGGGAAGCCGGATTGCCATTGCTCTTCGTAATGGCATTAGTAATTCTCGGATTATTTACAGTTATCGGTATATTCTACAGTGTATTGGTTGCAACAATGGTTGGACAACGCATTTGGCAGCGCCACTATCACATACTCGCCAAAAGAATGCTAACAAAGGTGAGTTCTTTATATACCTTTAATAGTTTTTGTATTGGATTTAAACTGTTTGAATTGGTGTTTTTTAGGAGTATGTGGTTGAGGATGTAGATGCAGAAATGACTGGATCAGAATGGTCACCGCCGGCTTTACCATCTGAGCATATCCAGCAGCTGAAGACGCTTGGTCTTCTGTGAAAACTATTACATATACAAGTTGTGACTGAAACTATGGAAGATATTTCAACGGCACACAAGGTCCAATCTGGTTTTAAGTGGTGAGAGTTTTAAGGATTCTGAATGTTGGAGTGTCATACATGTTTCGTATTTGTAAAGAAAAGACTCGAAACTTATAAGAGTCAGAGATCTCTTTCATTGATCGAGTCAGAGACCTCTCCCATTAACGACCTGAGCTTTGTGTTGAATGTTTGTTTCTAACGGCTTTTTTTTATATAGGTATATATCTAAAATTGTTATTTTCCTTTGGTTAATTGTATATCTAGAGCTATCAATTAAACTAACCTGCAATGCACCCTTTTTACTCCGGACCAAAGCAGGCTTGTATATTTAGCAGGTAAAGTGGACCAGCCTGCTTGAGACCGCAGATATAAAACATAAGCCTTAACTTTTTTTTTTTTTTTCTCGTTTGAATTATATTAAAACCAAACCAAAGTGAAATACATTGTATGAATACATAAGCCGTGGAAAACAAAATTTTTCCGGAGTCTAAACCCATAAGAGAGAGTCCTAAAGCCTAAAAAAGGAAAACCATATAAAACCACAATAGAGAAGGTTAAAGAAGAAGCTACCGAATAAAGATCCGAAAACTTGCTACCCAACCAGAAGAACTACGATACTACCAGGTGAGAGAAGCCAAAGTAGCTGAATAAACCTCCTATAACGAATAAAAGCACCCCATTTATGAAGATCTAAGCTTCTGAACTGATAAGAATAAGATCCCACAAATCTCCCAGAAAATAACGAAGCTGAAAACAAATAGTTGAAATACCGCCTCTAATAAAAACCAGAGGAAGATCAGACCTCAATCGGGTCGTGAATGTGCAAACAAGGAGCAAAAAAGCCTCGAACCGAAGACACCATACTCGGAAGAGGACAATGAGAAATCGAAACTGGAAAGAACACTATAGAACTACCAATGGGAGCAGATAGCCAAAATCTAACCAAAGCAAAATCAACTAAACCAATCCTAGTGAAACCTTAACTAATCCACAATTAAAACCCTAACCAAATGACTCAAATCTAGTGCAAACAAGTCTGATTACCGTTGGAAGTAATGCCAGTGACGAGGTCATCACCATGAGACAACGCCGACCACACCATCACCTTTGGGAGTAATGCCGGTGACGAGGACTATCTCCAATGAAAGACCCACCCAAAGCGGATGACATCCTCAACGGGAAGGAAGAGAAAAGCAGATCCGTCGTCAACAAGGATACACAGACCTCAGATCCGAGCTCTGTCAAGAGAAACCCGTTCACCTACCACCGATGAAGAGTCACACTGGAGCACCTACTTCTTACGAGATCTTCTCACGGTGAAAGCAAACCCGATTGAAAAAGTCACGGCAAGGAGAGAGAGCACCAGCGGGAACAACTAAAGGGAGGAACGACGGTGGTGCTGAAGAAGCCACCGGCCGCCATCCACTGAGCAATGTTGAAGAAGAAAGGCGGCTAGGTCCAAGTCTTTGTCTTCGTCAAGTCTGAAGCTCTAATCTAAATTGCTTAGTGTATGCAAACCAGAAGTTATTTCATAGAACCTAATTAGTAAGTAGTAAGTTTAATTTTTCAAAGATAAATTTATAATAATAAGGTAATACTTTACTAGAAAAACTAAAAAAATGTCATAGAACTTGCAACTTCACCATTTTGAGGCAAATTTCCTCTTTTGGGAAAGCTTTCTACCTATTTGACCTAGCCATTATGAAGAAATAGCAACTTTCAGCTTGATGAATGGCAATGGTGGTTCCGACAACAATGCTACCATTCACTCTTTGTTGTACTCTCCAGTGATCTGGTGGTTTGAAGTGAAGAGAGGAGTGCATAGTGATTTATTTTGTGTAGGTTTCTCTGCCACAATTTGAACTTTTCTAGTGGTCTCTACGTCAATGGTTATGTGGTTTCTCTTTGGAGATGGAGGTCCGATTGGAGATGGGTATATTTTTATAAGATTTTCTTTCTTCACTCTGCTGGGTAGCGTCCGTTCTATCCACTCCGTCGTTGGTGGTGGCCAAGATCCAACTATGGAGTTGCTGCTAGTGAGATGCAGTGATACCCTTGTCCCACTCTCATGCCCCGTTTTTCTTTTGTTGTTTTAGGCTGCTAGTTATGTTTGTTAGTCTTGGTGTAGTTTTAATGTTAGGTTCCAATTTGGTTGATATATTGATATTTGCTGCTCTGGTTTAGCTCAATTTTCTTTTCCAGTTTGAGTGGGTGTTGTGTTTAGTTTAAGGTCATTTTCCCCTGTGTAAAGGTAGGTTTCGCTTTTTTTAACACACCCAAGATTTGTTCGAGGTCTTCTCTTGTCAGCAACTTTATAGTGGCGTCAAATGCTCGATGAGTTTCAGATTCGAGTGCACCCTTACGAGAGCAATGAGATTTTTCTTGTTGGTGTAATTCATTGATCTTCATCTTTGAGGTACGCTTATTCACCATAGGAGAGGTTCTTCATCCGTTTAGACATTGTTTTGCTTGGCGGTGTCTTTGGTTCTTTAGATATAGAATAGAATTTTTTTATATTATACCCAACTAAGTACTTCATCTTTTTTTGTCAACACTGGGTTACAATTGGTCGGCCCACTAGCCAAGTTCCTACATAATGTAAGCGGTAGAACTCGATCCCAAAATATGCAAGTGTGCTTACCTTTATTGGACTTACTCCCTACCACTAGACTAAAGGTCACCTGCATCTAAGTACTTATCAAAACTTGTTTTTATTTTTAATATATAAACTTCTTTTGTTTGAGCTATTTCTCTGGAAATATGTATGTTTTTCACCAGGTTTTGTGTTTTATTGTTATACATCAAACAATATGTTTGTTTAATATATTTCCAATGGAAAAAAAAAACTATTTTGAGGCTAAAATACATGTTAATGTTTTTTTACAATAGTAAATATATACAGAATACCAAACCAATTTCTAAGTGTTGTTGTAGATCCTAAAGAAATATCATTTCCTCAGGAATTTCTCTTGGTTCGAGATCTTTTGGCTCAACTTTATCCAAATTTTGTTGAAGGAGCAACCCCCTTTTTGAACCTTGAATTGGTCAATAACTTGGAATTTTTTACTTTACGTGGCAGATTAGATCCAGAGACCGGGAATCTATAGCTAACGGATATAGCACATTATCATTTAGCTATCGCAATTCCATTCCTAATAGCGGGTCATATCTATAGTACTAAATGGGATATTGTTTCATCTTTCTAAAGTTTGTCAATGTTGTCTTTCCAATACTATTGAAAGAAGTAATATACATTTTACAATAATGAACAATTTTAGTATTGCTTGAGCAGCATGCAGGTGAAGCATCTAGACACTATATCAACATTCGATGTTATGTATTTCATATTTTTTTACATAAACCTTAATACTATGACACAAAAATTTAAATATTTTATTTAGACCACAGTTTAAACTGCAAAACCGCGAAGTCCAATCTGATAGAACCTGCAGATCGCAAGCACAACAGATTCATCCCGCTACCGCAATTGAAAAATTTAAAACTAAACCGGTATACAATCGTATACATTGCAAAGCGGGTTTGACTAAAATCCACAGATTAAGACCATAATTAACATTAATTCTATGTACACATTACTGCAAAGTGGATTGGACTAAAAGAACAGAAACGTTTTCGGTTGAATAGAGTTTACATAGAATTAACAATCACTAAATTTATGTTTTTTGGTTAGAATATTAATAATTTTTTTTAGTTAGACCATGTATATATATAGTTGATAAATGTGTTTACACTTCGAGAGTGGAAATTTAAAGAGAGAAAATACGTTTGCAATTTCTGTAAGTGGAGAAATTTAAAGAGATTTATAGTTAGTGGAGGAAATGGTGCTATATAATAGTTTTGAACGGAATTTAGATTGTTGATCCAAAATTTTAGACTATTGAATATTAGTAAATGTTTAAAAATAATAGTAGTGTTTTAGACTATTGAATATCTATAGTAAATTTTAATAAATAATAGTGTAGTCAATTTTCGAAAATGTGGCAAACATGAAATGTAATGCTTTTAAAATCGTTTGGTTCAAAGAATTATAAATATTAATGAAGAAAATTTTCCTTCTTTTTTCCACTTCTTTTATTTTAATATTCTAGTGATTTTCTTAATACAATAATCAGGAGATTCGGACAAGTGTTTGGTTGTTTCATTTTGTATGGCCTTTAGAGTCAACTAGGGACAAATTGTCTCAAGCTCTCTTTTAATTGGACCCAAACTCTTTGTTCGTAAGCTACTACACATCGTGGAACAAACTTTTAAAATTGATTGAATATTTGTTTTTACTACATTTGTATTAAACAATGAGCATAACCAATAAGCATATAACCGCCGTAACTCAAAAGCATGATGAATTCAGACACGATCTCAATATGTTGGAAGAGTTTTAGTGCAGACAAGATAAGGTTTTTTAACCTAATTTCTTTTTTCTTCTATTTGACCATATGGTTTTAACCTAATATTTTACCACTAAAAATTTGAACAACTTTACATATGTTGTGTCTTAAGATGGCAACTATTGAAACTTTGTATTTCTTCCTTACCATTTGAGACGAGCCTTAATTATCAACTAAATATATATATATTTGCGACGGATTTTTCTATCGATCAGAATGAAATAATTTCTTGAAGTTCTATTTTTGCATCATAGATTTTTTTTAAATAAGTTCTAGTGACAACTACTTTAATGCTAATTAATTTTAAGATTAAGATTAAAAATTTTGAGAAATTTAGAGTGACCAAATCTACGACCAAAAATATGTCTATTTCAAATAAAAAAGTTTAGATATTCTTAACGAATTACATACGGAAAATGGTTGTCATATTACGGTGGTTGATATTTGTCGTGGATATTCCCGATGAGATCTAAGAACTGGTTTTCGACTAAAATAGTACACTATATATGATGAATTTTTAACTATTGGACTACAATAAATTGTAGAAAATGTTAATATTTCTAGATGAGTCGCACAAGAGAGGTTGTCTATTAAGCATGTAGCCATAAATTAATGATGGCTCTTGAAGGATAAGCATTGAATTAAGTAAACTTAATGAAAGCCACTAATAAGTTAATAAATGAGTGGTTGCCTTTATTTCTTATCACTTCAACATAAAGAGAGAAAACATATATATACACCGACATTAATTTTGGAACCACACACGCACCAATATATAATTTAAGTCAATTCATCAAAATATTTCTCTGAAGAATTATGTGTAACAGCTCCATTTAGCACTAACACTTACTTAATTATGTTATCATCTTCATAATCATATTCATAAAATATATGGATTTGTGAACGCATAACCTAATTCAAAGACTACACATATAATTAAGACATGCATGCATGCTTGCTTTTGAGTTTTGCTTTGTTTTTGTTGACATAGAGACATGCATACATATATATATAAGGTAGATAACAATAATTTTAGAGAATTCGTCGGAAACGATTTTTGGGGAGAAAACTGATAACTTTAAATGTACGTTAAGCAGTAAAAACTTACAATTTACGACTAATATCTTACTGAAAATCCGCCAAATAGAATACAATTTGAAATGGAAAATTCTGATGAACTCGATGTTGTTTGAAATCCATCGAAAATTTAGGAAAATTAAAATAATTGTTTCCTACACCAACTATAAACTATCACATAACTACACATACCAACTTCTAATATTTTCTATACGAACTTTCTATTATCTCATAATAACATACAAGAATTATCATCGTACATGTAAGAAAACTATAACCATACAATTTATAGTCATTAAAAACAGGAGAAATTCTTACGGAAGTTAAATCTGTAGAAAATTTAGGACCAAAAAATACTTTTGTCATAATCTCATAAGAAATTCTTGACATAAAGAGATCCAAATGGAATTTTTACAGATTTTGTTTTAATTCCTGATGGAATCTTGATATTAAAATACCGTCTGGATTGGCGGTATGAGATTCATCTCGGTCTTGAAATAAAATCCTCTCTATCGAGAAAATTAAAAATTATAGATCTAGGTAAATTTGGTCGGGTTAAATTTTATATTAAGCATTAAACCTAGAAAAAGAAAGAATGAAGAGAAGATTTTATGCAGTTATCTGATTTTTTATAAGGAATTCTTCCTTAGCTTTTGTTAGTGCTTATTATCATTTAATCTGCAAATTAGCATGGTTGAATGTTTGGTAAAGGGATCAATGCTTTGAGAGTGAGTTGATCTAAATGTGTGTGTTTATGCCTTATGTTCGGCTTCATTGTTTTCCATTGCATCAGTAGTTGATTGTTTCTCTTTGATCAGTTTTCTTACTTAAAACCTATCTCATTTAATTGATTGGCTTTGCTTTGTTATCATTTTGTTTTTGCTTAATTCTTTCTTTAGCTTGATTTTGTTTAGTTCTTGGTTTGCTTGATCTTTCATTAAGTCGTTTAAGTAAATTCAATTTTAAATTTCAATTTGGATTGTTCTAGCTTAAAGATTGTTCTAGAGTTTTAGTGGGTTGATTCTAAGTTCAAATCTCAAGTACTTACATTGACAGTTGTTAGCATTTGTTGTATTCAATTGGTAATTTAACCAATCAACAAGGAATTATAACAGAATATTACAAATTCCATTTGGGTCTCTTTCTGTCGAGAATTTCTTACGAAGTTGTGACAAAAATATTTTGCGATATATCATTAAATTTCTACACATATACCTTCCATAAAGAATTTCGTCGATATTTAATGCCCATAGATTAAATGCTTATAGTGTTTTCAGGTGTCATAAAATTTCGGATTCGAGACCGTCAATTTTGTCGGAAATCTTATCAAATTTAGTTAGGTTTCTTATTTTCTTATTGTGAATTCACATGTGTTCATATTAGCCTGATTCCTTTTCTATTTTTATATAAAAAATTCTATAATTAACATTAATAAATCAAATATATAGGTAGATTTATAAATAATAAAATAAAAAAGTCAAGATATATAATATTGCTTCATATGATGGGAGATTAGTTGCCAATATTAGTCATTATCCGACTTATCATTTTCGTCTCTAATTATTTTATATTAACACTTATGAAAGTGGTATATAGCTTTACTTTGTCAACAAATATGGTATAACATAACTTAAACCTTTTGTTTAGGTCGTTTGTGCTTTGATATAATTAACAATACAATTTTAGTATTTATAGTTGCCATTACTATACTGTACCAATATAATTAAAGCAAGCACACTCCTAGTTAGTGGTTCAACCACACCAGTTACAATGTGTTAAAGTGAAGACACACGTGGATATATATATATATATATATATAGTGTGTATATATGTATTATATAGTTTTCAATGTTAGTGAATGTAAAAGGGTTTTATGTAAAAAAAGCTTTTTAAATCATCATTTTTAACAATTTTACGAAGGTGTTCGGAAAGTCATTTTCAACTACTCTTCTTATACATAGACGTTTGTATACGTGTTGTATTACTTGTATATATATGTTGAATTTCTTGTTCATTGCATGAAATTACATGAATAAACAAAGATACATGAAAAGCCCTTTTACAAAAAAAAAAAAAACAAAGATACATGAAAACATGTAAATACTATTTATTATTGTGACAAAAAATGTAATATGATACTAGACTATTTTTCTGCCTATGCTTCCACCTTAGGAAATTGTCCATCAAGCGGAAATGGAGACAGAGGAATAATTTAAGGTTTAAAAATGCTCAACGCGTAGGAAATTTTTTTGCTAAATCAGTAAGTAGATTTATGGGACAAAGTATCGAGACAGATTTCTCTACTACAAGTATTTAGTGATATCATTGTTTTGTGGATAGTTCTTGAAAAGACTCGAACTATCTTTTTGACTTGAGTTTGGTGTTGCCTTAAAGTAAGGTGAAAAGAGCATGTATGGGAATATGAGGGATTAAGAGGAGCCTATCATCTCTATATTCAGTATGTAAAGTTCTCTTATGGGCTATGGTTTCATTGATGCAGTTAGAGGAATTAGATTTCACGACTCACAATATAGAAATTTTGAAAGTGGTAAAATCCCTTCAAGATTGGCAAGATTTCTCCTCGAACCTAGAAGCCTTTGCAACACAGTTTGTTTAGTATTTTATTTTTTTCAATATTTAAATTTCAAAACTGATTTACTAGCCCATAATTGTGAATAAAGGTTCACACTCTTTTGTCTTTGTGCATTGTTGAAACTCTCTCAATTTCTCTCTGTTTTGTTTCACTCATGTGTTTTAAAAATAAGAAAAGAACATAGCACACAACAAATTTAATGAGTTCATGTTTTCAGTGTGGAAAACGCTACGTCTCACCGAGATTTACTCGAAATTCACTAGAAGTTCTTGGTTACACAAACCCTTAAAGAAAACTGTAAACTCACAGTCACTTCTCTCACACTCTCATGTCTATTTCTCTCTCTTTAGTCACATGCATAACAAAGACCCAAGACTATACATACTTATACAAGACAAAAAACATAATCCCAATGCTCATCAACAGCTCTCTGCATATCCTTGCAGAAACCTACAATTTACAGAACCTGCAACTTAGTACCGTTGACGCTGGAGAAGACAAAGCAACCAACTCTTTGGACTGAGGTTAATTACTCCTCTACCCTTACTTGTCTTGTAACAAAGTCACGTGAGCTCCTCATGACTTTCTTTTTGAACTTGGCTTGAAACCTTCTTTCTCTATTGGAGACTCTTCAACACTTGGGGATATTTAACAAAACACCACCTTGCCTTAGTGTTGCTGTCTGTTTTCTTTCTTCTAGACTTTGCTTGATTCCATCTCGAATTCCTGATCCTCTGATCAGACACTTGAAACATTGAGCTTCTTTAACACTCACGAATTTCGAAACTGGTAGGACCTTGGTGAAGATATCTGCTGGGTTATACACTATAGATATCTTTGTAACTTTCACCTCTCCTTCTGCTATCATGTCTCTGATAAAGTGGTGCTTCTTTGCGATGTGCTTAGTCTTCTCATGATGGACTGAGTTCTTGGAAAAATCAATCGCACTCTGAGAATCACAAAACACCTCCACTGCATCTTGTTTAAACCCCAACTCATTCATAAAACGCTTCAGCCATATTGCTTCTTTTGTTGCGCCTGTTACATGTACTCAACCTCCGCGGTAGATAGAGCCACAACATCCTGCAACCTTGATTTCCAACTAATCACATTACCTCCAACTGTAAATGTTTAGCCTGTGATTGATCTCCTTCGAATCTATATTTGCATCATAATCAGAGTCAGAGTACCTTTTCACTGTGAATTCTCCATCTTTCTTGAAATGCAGCTTGGTGTTTACTGTCCATTTGATGTACCAGAGAACCCACTTTACAGCTTGCCAATGCTCTTTTAGTGGCTTGCTCATGAACTTGCTTATAACACCCACAAGATAAGCAAGATCAGGCCTTGTTCCAATCATAGAGTACATTATACTTTCCACAGCGTTGACGTAGGGAACAGTTTTCATCACATCAGCTTGTTCCTCTAACTCATGATCTTTTACAACTCCCAGTTTAAAATGTGCTCATAGCAAAGTGAGAACAAACTTGCACTCATCCATTTTAAACATTTTGAGAACTTTTGCAGATAACTTTCTTGGCAGAGCTCTAGAAGATTAGATTCTCTTTCCCTTGTTATCTCCATTCCTAAAATCTTCTTTGCATCTCCCAAATCCTTCATCTCAAACTCAGAGTTTAACCTTTCCTTCAGCTCCTTGATTGTGTCTTTATCTTGGACATAATCAACATATCATCCATGTAGAGAAGAAGATATGTTCCCAGCTCTGTTTCTGTTCCTCTAAAGTACACACATCTGTCATGTAAACTCTTTGAATACTCTGAAACTTTCATAAACAAATCAAACCTCTGATTCCATAGCCTTGGGGACTGTTTCAATCCATACAAGGACTTCCTTAGAAGACAAACCTTATTTGACCCTCCTTCAACCTAATATCCCTCGGGTTGCTCCATATAAATCACTATATCCAAAGTTCCATGAAGGAAAGATTTCCTAGAAAATCGATTCCTTCTCTTTGTGAGTACCCTTGGTGATATACCTCATTTTTGTCAGTTTTAATCTCATTAATTCGCACGTTTTCAAAGTCTTTGTTTACATTTTAAAGTCTTTTCAGGTTTAAAACAGATTTAATTTGGATTATACCCGTTGAGCATGGATTGGAACGAATCAGAGCAGTTTCTGGAACTTCAGCAGAAGAATACAGATCAATCGATCAACAGCTTGATCGATCGATCTCTCTCCTTAGTGAGAGCTATGCGCGACCTGCAGATCGACCTTCTACCCAAGGATCGATCGATCAAGCTGTTTGAAGGATGATGCGCCCGACCTGGAGATCGACCAAGTTTACTTGGAGATCGACCGTTCAACACTGATCGATCGATCCACGAGGCTGCGAGGAATAAACCTAAATTTTCCTATTTTGTACCTACGAGTTTTAGGACCTATAAAAGCTCGTTTTATTTTATTTACAATAGAGAGAACACTTCTATTATGGCTGAGAGAGTTTCTGTAAGTAGGGATAAGATTTCCTTCATACTTTTGAGAATATTTATGAACCTAATTTTATTATTCAATTGCAATTTCATGTTTCTTTTCATCATGTCTTTTGTTTATACTCTGATCATGTTTGAGTAGTTTCATAATTATGTTTAGGGATTCTAGGGATTTAAGAATCGATGATTGGGGATTCAATAGGATTTGATGATTAGAAATTCTCCATATATATCTATGTATAATGCTTAGATTAGCTTGATCACCTAGTCTATGATATTAGGTTGTTTACTTTCCAAAACCCTGTTAAAGGCCTAAACTAGTATAAATGAGCAATTAGACTTAACCAACAACATTTGATTATTAAGATTAATTGTGGAGCGATTGAACCTATTCGATAGTGCTTGTTTGCATCATTAGAGCCAAAGACAGTTAGGATTTCTAGGTTGCTAAATAGAGTAATAGATATCACGACAGTGGGTTTATTAGATTTCTATGTTCAAGTCGAGAATTATGCTTAATTATTCCTGAATTATTTCTCTAGTTACATTCTTATTTCCTGATGAATACCCGATGCCTGATGCTTTTTAATATTGATTGCAAATCATTTTATTTGTTAGTTTTATTCATATTCAATCATAGTTTGGTATAGCTTGAATTAGAATTGAATAGTCAATAGTACAATTCTTGGTTCTTTGTGAATTCGATCCCTAAGTACTACTACGTTTGATGTGCACTTGCTGTAGATTCATAGGATTAAAACCTGACCGTATCACTTGGCCACTAATCTTGCTTTGAATCTTGGCTTCTCAACCCCAGGGATTCCTGATTTCCTCTTGAACACCCACTTGCAACCAATAACTCTTACGTTTTCTTGTATCGTAATCACGTCCCAAGTGTGATGTTTTCGATGGAAGTCCATCTCCTCATCCATGCCTTCTATCCACAACTCGTTGTCTGGATCTTTAAGAGCCTTTTGATAATTTGTTGGCTCTTACAAGCCTCCATCTTTGGTTATATTATATGCAAAACATGAATCTTCATACTCATCAAACCATCTTGGTTGTTTGATGTTTTTCCTTGTTTTGTCCCGAGCTAGCTGATAATCTGTTAAGTTTTGCAGCATGCTGTCCCTTCTAGAGTCTGATTCTGAATTAGATCCATGTTCTGTCTCATGAACCTGAGTGTTTCTGTCATCAATAGTACTCTTAGTATCCCCACCTTGATCACAATCCTTATCTTTTCCAACCTGTACGAGTGGAACTGTTACTGGGATTATTTCATTATGTTGTGATGTTTTTGGTTCTTTACTCTTTTTCTCATATCTTCCTTGAAGACCACATCTTTACTGATCGCATACTTCCTGTCATCTAACAACCTTACTCTGTACCCCTTTACACATGATGGATATCTATGAAACACACCCTTTTTTGCTCTTGGATTCAACTTTCCTTGATCTGTGTGGACATACACAATACATCCAAAACTCTTCAACGCACTGTAGTTTGGTAAGGTGCATGTCCACAACTTCTCAGGTATCTCAAAATCAATTGTAGAGGCTGGTGACCTGTTGATAACAAAGACTGCAGTCGCTGCCACCTCTGCCTAGAACCTTTTCTCCAAATCCGATTCACTCAACATGCTTCTGATCATTTTAACTATGGTTTGGCTCATTCGTTCTGCAACACCATTATATTGAGGAGTGTATGCGCAGGTACACCACTAATTCACATGTTTTCTTTAGTCTTTGTTATGTTTTTAGAGTCCTTACAGGTACAATTCTAGGATAATGTGGATTCTACACGTGAAGCAAGTTCGGAGCTGAATTTAGAGATTTCTCATGGGGCCTCACGATTGATCGATCAATCCTCTGATTGATCGATCAAAATCTTGAAGAGAAATATGCGCGCGACTTATTGATTGACTTAACCTACTTGGAGCAATCGATCACCATCCCCCACCTCTGTGCACTCGATTTGTTGATCGACATAATCTCCGAAGAACGATCGATCAATGTCAAAAAGAAGAAGCGCTCGACCCATTGATTGACCTTGTGCTTTTGTGATCGACCAACAAAGGAAAGATCGATCGATCAATAGCCCTGCGAAGCGAAAACCCAATTTCCTTATATTTGTACCAGTTCGGTTTTATTATAATTTTTAGGTTAAAAACACGTTTGGAACATATCTTTTCATTATCAGAAGTTTTCAAAAACCTTTTAGAGTCTAGAGGAGAAGATTTGTATCTCTAGACAATTGGAGAAGAATTTCTAAACCTCTTATTTTCGATTTGCAATGAATTCCTTTTATTCTCTTTGCTTTGTTTCTATTTCCATGTCTGAGTAGATTTGCAGTCAAGTTTAGGGTTTTCAAAGATTATTTGGGAATAGAAGAATGAGGAACAAATAGGATCAATGGATGAATTCTTAACCTAGAAACATTGTTAATGCTTAGATTAGAGTATCTAACTAGTCTATGATCATAGATTCCCTATTATTCCAAAAGCTTAATAGAAATCTGATCCTTTCTAGGGGAGCAATTACTCCTTAACCGCGATAGCTATTGTTTACGTTGATTGTAGACATATTGGAACTGCTCGTTAATGCGCGTTTAGATCTCTGGAACCAACGATAGTTAGGACCTGTAGGATGCTAGATGCAGTGATTGGTGCCACGATAGTGGATCAATCATAGTTTATACTTCTAAGTCGAGAAAGTGCTTTAATAAACCTGAATAGATTCCTCGTTCTAATTCCTAAATCTTCTTAAAGAATTCCCTAAGCTTGATGTCTTTAGTTATTTGAATTATAATCTTTTAAATTACGCTGCAACTTTGGTTAAAACATAGTTCTAGTTTAGTCTTAGCTCAAATTAGATTAAACAATCACTAGTATAATAACTTGGTCTCTGTGGATTCGATCCCTAGAATACTACTTCGTTTTGCTATACACTTGCAGTAGGATATAGGGTTAAAACCTGAGTGTATCAGTTCTGTGTCTAACCACACCCTCTTGCTTGCAGAAACCATCAAACTCTTGATTGTAAAACTCTAAACCATTGTTTGTTCTCAACGTCTTCACCCTTCTGTTTGACTGATTCTCAACCATCTTCTTCAACTCAGCAAATGTTCTGAATGCTTCATTTTTTCTTTTGAGGAAGTAGATCCACAGTTTCCTAGTGTAATCATCGATGAAGGGTATGAAGTATTAACAATTTCCTAGAGAATTTGTGACTGAAGGTGAACCCCAAAGATCTGAATGTATGTACTCAAGCTTCTCTTTTGTCACATGTTTGGCTGAACCAAAACTTACTCGATGCATTTTTCCATACACATAATCTTCACAAAACTCTAAACTTCTTATCTTCTCAACTTGAAGACAACTTTTCTTAACCAACATATCCCTCCCTTTTTGACCAAGATGACACAACCTAGTGTGCCATAATTTACTATCATCCTTTGCACTTATTGCAGAACTTACTTCTCCTTTCAACATTGTTCCCTATATGATGTAGATAGTACCCATTTTCTTACCCTTCATCAATGTAGTGCATCCTCTGTTAACCTTAAGAATCCCATCCTTTGACTGAGACTAGCACCCTACATCCTCTAGTGTTCCCATAGAGATCAGGTTCTTTGACATTTGAGGAACATATCTGATGTTGGTAAGCAAAACTGTGGTGTCATTATCATTCTTGATCCTTATGCTCCCAGCTCCCTTTACTTCAAAATATGACTCATTAGCCATCCTCACTCTTCCAGTCCTTGTTTCATCCAGATCAATGGACTATTCTTTCTTTGGAGTTATGTGAAACGAACACCTTATATCCATGACCCACCGATCTTCGATCTGATACCTTTCGCAGCTCAACTCCTCTGAAACTGTGAATGATGCTACATCACGAGTCTGTTCTGCTATGTTTGAGGACTTAACACCTTCTGTAAGGTTATTCTCCTTCTTGTTTCTTTCCTTCCACACATAACAATGCTTCTTATAATGTCCCTCTTTGCCACAAATCCATCAAACTTTCTTGTCTCTGGATTTTGATCTGCCCTGGCTCTTGTTTCCTCCCACACTATTATCTTTTTTTTGAGATCTACCTCTCTCTTGAACAAACAGAACTTCTGAGCTACTTCTGACCTATTTTCCATTTGCTCCCAACTCTAATATCTTAGATTTGATGGCTCATGTTATCTCTTCAAGAGCAAGAGTGGTTTTACAGTACTTTGAAGTCTCCTTGAGCTAATCAAACTATCTTGGTAAAGACATGAGTAACACAATGGCTTGATCCTCATCTGGAACTGAGACTTTAACATTCTCTAGGTCTGATATCAGCTTGAAGAAATCATTGACATTCTCCTCTATCGACATACTCTCCACCATCTTATAACCATATAGTCTCTGCTTCAAGTATATGTGATTTGGGAGTGATTTAGCCATGAACAACTGATCTAAAACCTTGATTATACCTGCAGCAGTCTTTACCTTTATGATTTTCCTCAGGACATTGTTGCCTACGCTCAGAATGATGGTGGATCTGGCCTTTACTTTCTTCTCGATTAGGATTTTGATTTCAGCATCTGTCGCCTGAGGCACAGTTTGAGTCTCTTTTTCACTAGTTTCTGCAGCAGACTCATAACCACCTGAAGCCTCTTCTACCTCTTCAAGACCTTCCATCAGACCAAGTATATCCAAATGAGCTAACAGCTTCTCTTTCCACAGGATATAATCCCCCTCACCAACAAAATTTTCCACCTCAACTCTCCCTGAAGTCATAGGGCTAATAACTGACAAAGCTCACACCTTTATCACTAAAGACTTCACCTTTCTTCAACCCCTAGCCTAGAACCAAGGCTTTGATACCAAATTATGAATAAAGGTTAAGTCTTTTGTCTTTGTGTGTTGTTGAACTCTTTCAATTTCTCTCTGTTTTGTTTCACTCATGTGTTTTAAGAATAAGAAAAGAACAGAGCACACAGAAAATTTAACGAGTTCACATTTCTAGTGTGGAAAACGCTACGTTTTGCCGAGATTTACTTGGAATCTACTAGAAGTTCTTGGTTACACAAACCCTTAAAGCAAATTGTAAACTCACAACCACTTATTTCACACTCTCGTGTCTGTTTTTCTCTCTCTCTAGTCACATGCATAACAAAGACCCAAGCCTATACATACTTATACAAGACAAAAAACATAATCATAATGCTCCTCAACAGCTCTCTGCAAATGAAAAATGAAAACTGCTAGTTTATGTTTTTTGTTTGCAGCTCTCTATAAACTAGTACTCAATATATCTCCAAATGAAAAATGCTCACATGTACCTACGTACTGGTATTATAATTCGATATACATAAACAAATAGTAATATAATTCCACGAGACTCGCCCGACGGTCCTGGAAGGTTTGTAACCTCACAAGAATCTTCTCGGTTGTTCTCCATCGTCTCAACCAGGCTCAGAGCTGAGTCTCGAGAGTTAATCTGCTCTGGAGGCAAGTCATTTACTCGCCTCGCGGGTGAGTTGATTGCACTGTCATTTCTTGATGTGGCTGCAGTAGCACTCTCCTTACTTCCTTTTGCATAAAGAAATCCTTCGATGTCTTCCCCACAGATGATGCCAATTGTTCGAGCAGGATTAGCACAATAGTTTAAATCCTAACTCGAAGATTTTGAGAGGGAAGATGGGTAAAGATAATGCTCTTTGAGTTAGTAAAGAGAATGGTTTTGAGGGTAAAGTTCTGAGTTGCTTTGTATTGCTTGTATGTGAGTTATGAAAACGTGGTCTCCTTGTGGAGACCTCCACCTGTATGTATAAAGTATAGAGGCGGTTACAACCAAATCAAAACAAGAAAATTTACATTTCAGTTTAAATCTAACATTATCTAAAAGATCTTCGTTAGATTTTCGGAAATATTTCAAATCGAAGTAGGAATATTTCCATTTCTTTCCTTGATGACGTATCGGCCGAGTTCCTTTCACTATAATGAATTATCGAGAATGAACTCGCCCGAGTTGATGTTGAACAAACGACATGATTTCTTAGTTGGTTTGCCGAGTTCATGACTTGGAGGTTTAATTATCGATTGTTATTTGTGGCCAAAGTAGGCTCTTAAATCCACCTCCAATACATGTGTATATAATATATAAAATAATTTTAGGCACATTGCAAAACTAAAAAATTATTATAAATAAAACATAGAATCCTAGTCATAGAACCAAAAAAAAATCTTCAAGATAACTTAGATGTCTGTAATCCAATTTCTTAGTTAGCTACAAAAAAGTAGGTAGAATTTCTACGGCAATTCTGATGGTCTATGATCCGTCAAAACATTTCCGACAGACTTACTAACGAGTGTCGTAAACCCATCACACAAGATGAACTCCCTCAAATAACTAACCAATTAAGACATATTTGACAGGTTACTAACAAAAATCATCCGCCAATTAGGAATATAAAAAAATTAAATCTACCAAAAGTATATTCTATTGGTTGGTTTCTGACAATTAAATGGTCAATAATATTTGTTGTCAACAATTAGATTGACAAAATCTGATATGTAGCCTATATTATATTTTCAAATTCTTTTTTTAATCTATTTTTTCTATTAAGGAGGGATTGAAACTCGGATGTCAGATTCATTAGTCATATCGTTCTAATCATGAAGCTGAGAAAAAGTCGAGAAATAGTCTGAAATTTTGAATTAAAAATGATGGCAACTTATATTAGCAACCTACCTAAAAGCAGTGAAATATTTTATAATTATTAATTGCTTATAAATATTTTTTTTAATATATGGTTGCACAAGGCCTTATGAGCCGACCTTAAAGTGAAGACCACCATTTAGATAACAGCATCCTTTCTAATTCGATTATTAGTTTAATGTGTATTTGATTTTCAAGTACGTATTGTTAATAAATTAGTCATGCTAAGTAATCTTTAAGCTTGATGATTTGTCGACTGTCTCACTTACCATAAAAATACATTATCATAAACGGCTAAACATAAATTCATGGTTTTAGAACTTAGAAGTAATAAAGAAAACCAACTTGTAGTTTAATAAATTTGAATAGTTTGGTAACTGCGTTCTTTTCCCTTTTTCAAATTATTAATTTTCAACCCATAAATTTCATGCATGGTTTTTTTGTCAATAACTAAAAATTGATAGATCTTAGTTTATATTTCATTTTCCCAATTTATAATAATATTATGTGAAGTTATGCGATTTGTTAATTAGGAAATACAATAAAAATCTCATACGAGAAAAGTAATAAATATAAACATTTAATTATTTGATTTGTCGAGTTGATCTCAGTCTGGTAGTTAGGATATTTAGGATATGATCCAGCTAACGACTTGGCACCAGGGTTCGATTCCTACCCGCTACATTATGATAGTTTAAAAAAAGAATTTTAGAGGTGAGGTTTAGGCTATGAATCGGACCTTGTCGATCCAATGTTAACAAAAAAAAAAAAACTATTTGACAAATTATTTCCTTATTTTGCATGGTTCATATTATAAGATAATAATAAAAACAATAATGATGATAAGCCAATATAACAAAAAAAAATTTAATTTTACACATTTTCTCATAAATCTTAACACTAAGGTTTTTATTTTGTAATAGTTTTTGTTGAGCATAATGCTCTTTTAATAGGCAATTATATGTGAAAAAATTTAGATACTCAAATATGATTAGCTATCAAAAAAAACATTATGCTCAACAAAAATTCTTACCAATTTAGGCATAAAACCAAAAAATTAGTAAAAGAAAAAGTGTAGAGTCATGCTTTAGCACGTGTGACATGAGATCTATCACATGACCCAAAAAAATTGAAGGCCTATTTAAAAAATATCATACCGTTTTTTCTTTAAGTTTTACCGTTTTTTCTAAAGTTTTACCATTTTTTCTAAAATTTTACCGTTTTCTCTTTAAATTTTAGGATTTTTTAACGATTGCAGAAAACTAAAGCCTCATTTTGAAAATTTAATACAGCTTTTTTTTTTAAGTTTTAGGAACTTTTTTCATTTAACAAAGTTTAGCGTACGAAAAATTAAAAGCCCCAAAAAGTTAAATGTTTATTTTAAAAATATTATACAAACTTTTTTGACACCTAAAGCCCAAATTTTTTTTTCTCGTCATGTTTTATTTTATGACACAAGGTCTTATAACGGCCTTGAAAAAGCGGTTATATACTTTTTATTAAAAACATGTCGATAAATTCACAAATCCGAGTACTTAATGTCTTTTACAACATAGAAGGAGGTTTGTTTATATATTTAGTCATCATAAAAAGTAGAACAAATTTGAACACATTATTATGAAACGTTATTCATACTAGATCTATTTTTAGAAGCTCTACCAACCAATTTTTAGGGATTTTAGCTTTTTATGAACCTATCCAATATTTACACAGATTGATAAACCTCGATTGATTCACTGTTCTATCTTCCTATTTCCCTAAACTTCAAACAATACTATATAATACAATACGATTCCCTAAAATCAAACTTGGCTGAAAAGTTTGTGGAGATATATATTTAACCACTTGATTAAATATAATTCGCCACTTACATGTTTATTTTATTTTTCATAATTCTAAAATGCACACTATTATATATTTTATCTCACAATATTTCTCTAAATTTGTATATTATAAGTATAATAGCTTTATTTGGTTATGATTTATTCATCAAATAAATATATAATTGCGATCACTTTCTTTCAACTATTTTTTATTCATGATATGGGTCTAAGTCAGAGAAATAATCAATTAAAGAAAAGAAAATAAAGAAAGATAAAAAGAGAATGAGCATGAAGCAGCATCATAATGAGAATGGAATAATAAGCAACGGTCATAAAGCAACAATCCTTTCTCTATAAATTACGACAACTTCTCTTCTCTTCATCATTACCAAACTAATCCTTCACCACAACACTCTTAATCTCTCTGGTCATAACAATAATAATCAAATTATAAATCAGTACAATTTAAACACATAACAAAAAGATGTCTTCAATGGGAGCCAACTATGCACAACTACAAGCAATGCAGAAGAAGCAAAAAGAGAAGATGATGAAGAAGAGATTGGAGCAAGAGAGAAAAGCTGGTGTTGACGGTGGAGTTAACGTCGGAATTTCTTCCGCCGGTAATAGAATATTTCCAGTTAAGTCTTATGAAGTAGTAGAAAGACAAGAGTGAAAAGTGTGTGAGATTTGTTGTCTTTGTATTTGAAGTTGATGTCTTTATGTGTGTGATTTGATGTGATGTGATATACGTGGTCGGTTTTTTAATACTGTGTTTAGTTTTTCTTAAGTTATGTAATAATTTGGGTTACTTTGTTTGATTTTCAATTGTATTAAAACTTTGTATAGTTTGGTATATTTCAATCAACAAGGAAATTTCTGTTGAAAGAAATTTGGGTTAATTTGATGGATTCGGATATGTGGATAATGTTTGAGATTTCTAATAGTCGATTGACGGATTTGTGATAGAATTCATGCTGTCAGAAATCTTTTTATAAAATCTCAACCTTATGATTTCCCGATTATAAATTTTTACTGAAGACTTTCCATCCAAAACATATATCATATTGCATACAATGCAAAGTTTTAGTTTGGGATGTATGTTGTGTTATATCATAAAACAATATATCGTAGTAATTGATGATAGAAAATTTATTAGATCTGATTGAAATGTGTACTTTAACATGTGCTAATGTAATGATTGAATGTAGTCCCTAGAAAAAAGTTTATTATAACTAATTTTGTAAATGAATTCTTTAATAGTAAGTATAATTTTTTAAGAAATTTAGAAAAATAAATATGCATATGATTATTTTCATGTTTACGAGTGAGAGCTTGAATGATTTGTGGAGTATACATTATTTTGTTAACAACTAAATCGATAATGTCTAATTTACAATCCAATTTTTTCATAAGATAAATAATATTATGCAGGATTATGTATACGTATATGCAACTCCCTAAAATTAAATTCCAGTACATAAACTATAGAAATGAAGATATGCAATTCATATATATATGTATGATAAAGTTAGCCAAATTAATATTGTTGTTGTTGATGTTGCATGACATGATGTACAGCGGCGGGACCAGGAACAATCACCGTTGAAGCGTGCCATTTATAAACCGACAGTCTAATTAATATCAAGAGTTCATCTAATTAAGTGGTCTATTTTTGCTTCTAAGATGATTAATAATCAAATTACTGTGCAGCATAATAAATATTTAAATAAATTTAAAGCATATCCAAACACACAACATCATGAGTAGTTTGGCTCTCCTTGCCAATGGAAACGCTAATACAAAATTCAAAACAATACCAACAACATATTAAGATAAACGGTTTGCAATATAACTTGAGGCAACACAATTCTTTTTCTTTTCGTCAATAATTAGATCGATAAGTCTTGATCTATATAAATTTAAAACTTATTCCCTAAACCCCTTTATAATTTACATTTTATAGTAGAGAGAAGTCAACTATTTAATACTAGAGTTATTAACTAGATCATTACCACGGCTAAAAGAAATTTGGCAACAATACAATTCTATGTAATTAAATTATAGTGAGAAAAACAACATACTTAAGATAATTAACAATTTCACTACATGTACATTTATACTTTTCATTGGTCCAAGAAAACGCTTATAACTCAAAACATACACATCTATTTTTGTAGTTGTGCATTTTATCTGTAATTGTGTTAGGAGTAGATCGCTATTTCATGTGTAGACTATTTACGAATAGTTGGTAAATATATTTAGTCAACCGATTAAATATTTATTTTTATTATTTTTTCATCAGAATTAAATTCTGGAGAATCATCTTTGTTCTACATCATATCGTGGAAAGTTTAGAGTTTAATTATGATTAAATTTTATGGATCAAATTGATAAATAAAATTATTTCAAAAATACTGGAAACATTTGACTTATAAAGAGATGTTTTTCATTTGTCATGTCTTGTAATAAAAATAATCATTTAATAAATTAGTCATGTCTTGTAAGTTACGTTTCAATTGTTACCATTCATAAAACGTCTTTATTTATTTTTTAAACTGCGATAAGTTTATACATAAGTCTTCAGAAGCCCATCGACCGCATGGCGCTTGAAGGACGACCAATTTATGAAAATGCATTTGTTCTCTCTTTCTTCATAATTATTCTTACCATATTCAGTCCCTTTCTTTGCTTCATCTTCCTGTCCGGTCATATCTCTCCTCCGGCGATCCACAACCAAAGGATATATCAGAACCGGTATAGTTACTCTCTATCTGTATTAACGATGGTATTTAATCCGGATTTTGGTCCAATCTTTTCGATTTTTTTCAGTTTCAAAACTAGTAGCCAATATGTAACGCTTGATGTATGTACATATTAGTTTAATTCAAATTTTCCTCTTTTTGATACGTAGGTTTTAAGTTTATATATGTTGTATTACTTAATAGATAGTTTGATTACCAAAAAAGAAGTCTATATTATACATGTAAACGAAAAAGAAGAACAGAAAATAATAAATGTATGATTGAAGTAGTAGAAAGACAAGAGTTAATCTTTAACAAACAAAAAAAAAAGACAAGAGTTAATTGTGAGATTTGTCTTGTATTTGAAGTGGACGTCTTTGTGTGTGATTTGATGCCAATGTGATAAAAGTGTTTGGTCTTTAATTTTCTGTTTAGTTCTTTTTAAGTTACGTGACAGTTTGTGTTGTTTTGTTTAATTTCAGTTGTATTAAAGCTTTCTATATTTTACATATATTTCAATCAACAAGTAAGATATTTTTGTATTGATGATAGAAAATTTATTGGACCTGATTGAAATCTGTACTGCATAACATGTGCCAATGTAATGGTTAAATGTGGTCTCGAGAATAATTTTCCTTACAATTAATTTCTCCAAAAGCAATATTTTATGATTTTTATCGATACCGTAAATCGTAATATAGAATATTTAAATTTGGAAAATATGGCCGAGTACAGGTGGCCTAGTGGTAGTGGTTACTTTACAAATCCTCAGACACCCGAGTTCGAGTATTTCCAGGTGCAAGGAAAAGGAAGAAGAGAGTTTAGAATTTGGGTTTTGGCTATAGATCGGGTCAAGTCGATCTAACTATAGTAAGGTTGACAAAAAAAAAATTTGGAAAATATGTAAATACTTATTTTCCTAATTAGTTGGTCCTGCTTATGAGTGAGAGCTTGTAAGATTTGAGAGAAAAAAAAAACACAGAGATAGTCAGATAAAGCTTGATCAGTATATGAGTTTTTGGGGAAATCTATACTTGGTTTTAGGTAAGATTGAGAACAAATAACAAGTTTCAGGTGACTGTACAATTAGCTACACTAGCTATTGTCGAACTTGTAAAAGTTTTATCATGTTTAAGTTTTCACATATTGAATTGGAAAAAAAATAATTTTATCTTTTTTTTTGTAAAAAATTTATATCATTTTTATCTTTAGATTTAAATCATAACCGTTATTTGACTAAGTAAAACTAGACTCGTCGTTAAAAACTACTTTAAAGAAATTATTAACTCTATTAATATCTGTTAATAACTTATGCTAGATTACTTAACAATAAACCTAATTTAGCTTAATCAATAAAATTTTACGCTTTAAATTTAAAATCAACAGAAATAAAATGATTAAAGTGGCTATATAAAAGTTAGAATTTTTTTCCCACCTCATTTAATAACATAATAGCTTAAATGACATTTTTCTCGTATTTTAATTTCTTTACTATATTGTTTTGAACTAGGATGTTAATTAGGGTTGACAATATGGACGTTAATCCTAACCTGCACGGTTATATTCTTTAGTAACATACATGATCATATATTGAATTTGAACTCCAAAAGAGTGAGGGGATCAAAACCCCTACTCGGTATGAAATTTAACCTTTTAATCATTAGACCACTCAAATCTCGGCATATAACCATATGTTTAAGTTACTCTAAAATTTTCAGTTTTCAAATTCGTTTTTCTTTTGTTAAGAAAATTGCTCTTTTGAAAAGAAAGTCATCTTATGACTGATGAGTCCAGGATATGAGAAGATAAGGAGAGTTAGGAGCACCAACAACTCTTATAAGCGTTGATGGCTAAGTTTTGAGAAAGATTATATAGAATAGAAATAAATACATAATCAATGGAATGTTTTCATTTTTGAACTAACTGATGGAATTGGTATTCAATCTGACATTGTACAAAGAGCCAAATATTCTTCAAACCACTTTTAGGCCTACCTCTAAAAAACTACAAGATGCTTTCCCTCTTGGTTTCATACAATTTAAGAAAGTGATCGGACCGAGAGCCTTGTAGTTTAGTAGTATTTTTGTACAAAAAAACTAGGAAATTCTAGGTTCAGGTTTTTTTCCGAATTGGAAAATAAATTTTCAAAATTTAGCGGTAATAAGTAAGTAGATGAATAATAACCTAGATTTCATGACATAAACTTACATATATTCGACTTTGATTTCTGTTTGAAACTTGAGTATTGTTTCTACATGAATCGAGAGATTTCCTGGTATGGTATATGAAATCCTAATAAATTGTTAACATGATATGTAATTGTCTTACAAATTTTCATATATATATATATATATATATATATGGGATTAATCGGGTTCGTCGGTATAAAGAAATCATCGACATTGAGTCTTGCAAAATTAAAATAAGATTCAAAAATATGAAATTTGCAAATGGATTACACAGCTCAAAACTAACTAGAATAATGTCCACTAATATGGCTTTGGAAATTGCGATAATTTCAAATTAAAAGTTTAATTTGATATGTAAATGTCCAATAATCTCTTGTATTTGTAGGATTAGCTCGATTCGCCTGGTTTACCTTTTTTCTTCTTCTTCTTTCTTATGGTCTTGTAAACATAATTGAAGAAGAAGTAAGAGCACATGTACATCATATGGTTATAATAATTGTGCTTTTATCATATTTATACAATTATGAGCATAGTTGTCGATACAAAAACAAAATATGCTATAGAAGAAGAAAAACATATTATAAAATAAAACTTAGAATCTTTGATTCTTATAATGAGCCATGAGGCCATGTGCTTTGGCTCTCTCACGTTATTTATTTTACAACCAAACTTCTTAAATTTGTTTTCTCGACTGCTCCCACATTCGGACAAAAACAATTTGCTGTCGTTTTTTGGACAATCATGGAAATAGTTAATACTGTTTTTTTGATAGATTTTAGTATTAGTGATGATTATTGTGTACAATAAATTATTTTTAGTAATTTTCTTATTTTGATTTGGTGGTAGATAGCTTTACTATCACTATTTTCATTGACTAAATTAAATCGAGTTTGGTGATAAATCAACATTTAGGTTCATTAACAACTACTGCAAATCTTTCTTATATTATTTGCTTTAATACAATATTTATTGCTTTGTTTGTATATTTAATTGATCTTCTAATTACTAAACATAATCAAGTGAAACCAAACTATTTACGTAGAATTCACTAAAACTTGATATATGTCATTCAAGATACTATTCATATAATTAATAGTAAACTATAGGTATGTTACTTTTTATCATATCCAAATCCTGATCAAATTGAACCAGAATGATATTCAAAGGAAAAAGGTTGGGACACACAGATATCCGGGTTGGATCTTATTCTGTTTTTTTTTAAATTTTATTCAAGTATTTCAAAATTTTAATTCGGATTAGATTCAGTTTTTTTTTTTCAGATTGGGTTAGTTTGACTATATAAATAAAAACAAAAATGATTTTTAGTAGAATTCAGACTAGTTATTTTAGCCAAATATACCCAAATTTATCATTATTATCCATATCCAAACTACTAGAAAGAAAAAAAAACTAAAACCTCTGCAGCCTTGGTTTTTGTCTAATTTATTTTTGTAAGAAAACTAGTTAAAATTTTATTTTTACTGCAGTAAAAATTTCTAATTACTTCAGCAAATCATTTAATTTTCCCATTTATTTTAATTAAATAAAGTAATTTAATTAAGATGCTACGTTCACTGTATTAACAAAAATAAAGTAAATTCGATGTAATTGAACCATTTGAACAGATTTGATTATAGACTTAAATGCTCTATATCCCAATAAATTTTTTCAAAGCATATAATATTAAAAGCTGAAAAAATACAATTTGACTATTTTTTTATATTTTTTCTTCTAAATTTATATAAATTTAAAGCTGAAAACCAATATATATATAATATAGTTTAACTGTAAATACAATACTTTATGGATATATATACAAATTATTAGATTTATTAACGCAAGTTAGACTAATTTTTTTGCATTTTTTTCTTCTAAATTTATATAAATTTAAAACTAAAAAACCAATATATATATATATATATATATATTATAACTGTAAATCCAATATCATATAAGAACATATACATATATATATATATATATACAAATTACTAGATTTATTAAGACAAGTTTTATAAATATAATTATATTATAATAAAAATCCAATGAAGGCCTAATTTCCACTCTCTGTCGGTGGACAAAGCCGGCTCCATTCTGATCACACAGAGACACTCTCTCACCAGCCCACACACAGCTCTTCCTCTTTCTCTCTCTCCTCCGCTTTATACTTTGTTGAGTCAATTTTACAGAACAAGAGAAACCTCTCTCCCTCTCTCTTCTTTTGTCTTCTTCGCTTCTTCTCTACGAAACCAAACTAATGCAGAAGAAGAACTAATTGTGATTCCATTCCTTCCTTCTTCTCACATTTTTGCCTCTTGGGTCAGTTCAATTTCTCTATCTATGGATCTATCTGCACGATTCAGTATCGGATCTCTTGTGTTTGAAGATCCGAGACTTACCAACTAGATACTATCCCGATCTGAATCCTGCTTTTGAGTTTGTATTGATTAAAACTTTCCTGATTTAGCTTAGTTCGAATCTGGATTCGGATCGAGATTGTTTCAGTTGTTTATAGTATAATTCAGTTAAATAGAGTGATCTTTCGATTTCATAGTCTTCAATTATAATTGCATTTAGCTTTTTGTACTTCACTGTAGAGTTTAGATTGTAAGGATCCTTATGCATTAATTTTCTATATGATCTCAATTTGCATGATGTTTTACTTATCTAATGATTGGTCTTTTTTGTCTAAGCAGGGGGTGTTGATGTTCTGACGATCTTTATCTGGGTAGATCTGGATAGGGGCAAGGTCTCTGGGTCTACTTTGATTTGAGAATCTTGCAACTGAAGTGAAATTTTAAATATGGCAAGTGCACTTGGATGGAGATTTCCTTCCAGTAATGGAAATGCCCTTGCCCCAAACGAGATGGTAAGTAGTTGATTTTAGTTGTATTAAAAGCATTATCAAAAGGGTTTATCAAAAAGCTTGTTCCTTTATTGACATTTATTTATGTGAGCTAAAGAGCTCAGTGCAATCTTGTAATATCGGATCTGGGTTCTTCTAGATTGCCATTTCCTTTTCTGGTGTATTAGCAGGATAATTAAGCTGATATATTCCTTAAGTTTTAATCAGACTTAGAAATGTACTTGTGCTAAGCCCATTGTCAATTAATTTACTGGTGCTATTTCCTACATATGGTGTGTTCTGAGTCATCTTATGTTTTTGTCATTTTTTTCACATATCTCTTCACTGTTTCCTTTCTTATTACATTTTTCATCCTGGGTTTGCATTTGGATACATTAATGTCATAGCTTTTCCTTTCTACATCTAAATCCTAACCCCATGGACAATAATACAACTGCAGACTAAATAAGTTAGCTTTGTTCCAGTATGTAATATTTGACAGAGCGTCATGAGAAAGATGATAGTTTTTCGCAGGACAGTTTTCATTGCATAAAATTACACGTCTTGCAAATGTTTGCTCTTTTAATTTATTTTTCTGGTGCCTGGTCATGCTTGCAGGAGAGAAATGGCGATTCTAAGATTCCAGAGTCAGAGCCCCCAACTCCACGTTCAACCACAAAAATAAGTTCGAGGTAATACTTACATGCATTTCCTACTGCATGAGAGCCAATTAGTGTGATAAAGTTGAGGCCTTATCAGTAGTATTTTGCACCACAATATTGGTTTAGTTGTGCATTTTAGAATCCATATTATCTGGATTAGTTTCGTACTATATCCATTCAAATGAGACCTTTTTAGCAGGAATGCACTCCCATTGGCGACTTAGTATCTAACATTTCCCCATCACCTGCAGAGATCGTACAACTAGCATGGAAGATCCGGATGGGACATTAGCAAGTGTTGCCCAATGCATTGAGCAGCTGCGCCAAGGTTCATCATCTGCACAAGAAAGAGAATACTGCCTGAAGCAATTATTGGACCTAATTGAAATGCGTGAAAATGCATTCAGCGCTGTTGGATCACACTCCCAAGCCGTGCCAGTACTTGTCTCTCTTCTTCGATCAGGATCACTTGGAGTGAAGATACAAGCTGCAACCGTCCTGGGTTCACTGTGTAAGGAGAACGAGCTTAGAGTTAAGGTGTTACTTGGAGGATGCATTCCCCCATTGCTTGGTCTTCTCAAGTCCAGTTCAGTTGAAGGGCAGATCGCTGCAGCAAAGACAATCTATGCTGTTTCTGAAGGTGGGGTGAAAGACCATGTTGGATCAAAAATATTTTCCACTGAGGGAGTTGTACCTGTTCTGTGGGACCAATTACGCAGTGGAAATAAGAAAGGAGAGGTTGATAGCTTGTTAACTGGTGCACTTAAGAACCTTTCTAGCACCACAGAAGGATTTTGGTCTGAGACAATTCGAGCTGGGGGAGTGGATGTACTTGTGAAGCTGCTTACAAGCGGGCAGTCAAGTACATTATCTAATGTGTGCTTTCTTCTTGCTTGTATGATGATGGAGGATGCCTCTGTTTGCTCTAGTGTATTGACTGCGGACATTACAAAACAGCTTCTCAAGCTACTAGGCTCTGGTAACGAAGCTTCAGTAAGGGCAGAGGCTGCTGCTGCTCTCAAATCGCTTTCTGCTCAATCTAAGGAAGCTAAGCGAGAAATTGCTAATTCTAATGGTATTCCTGTTTTAATAAATGCAACAATAGCTCCATCGAAGGAATTCATGCAGGGTGAATATGCGCAAGCATTACAAGAAAACGCAATGTGTGCCCTTGCCAATATTTCCGGTGGTTTGTCGTATGTCATATCGAGCCTTGGTCAGAGCCTTGAATCTTGCTCCTCACCTGCTCAGACTGCCGACACTCTTGGGGCTTTAGCTTCAGCATTGATGATATATGATGGCAAAGCAGAAGTTACAAGAGCATCAGATCCATTGGTGGTTGAGCAGACTTTGCTGAAGCAGTTTAAGCCTCGTTTACCATTCCTTGTGCAAGAACGTAC
Organism: Lepidium africanum; assembly: GCA_900406405.1. NCBI lineage: Eukaryota > Viridiplantae > Streptophyta > Magnoliopsida > Brassicales > Brassicaceae > Lepidium > Lepidium africanum. The sequence goes on along the minus strand of OVAX01001011.1, from coordinate 4,701 downwards.
CATTGAAGCACTTGCAAGTTTGTATGGGAATTCCATTCTCGCTGTTAAACTTTCCAACTCGGATGCAAAACGTTTGCTTGTTGGTCTAATAACAATGGCAGCGAATGAGGTCCAAGATGAGCTTGTAAAGGCTCTTTTGATGTTGTGTAACCATGAAGATAGCCTGTGGCAGGCACTACAGGGCCGTGAAGGGATCCAGTTGCTGATATCTCTTCTTGGTCTTTCATCCGAACAGCAGCAAGAATGTGCTGTTGCACTTCTTTGCCTTTTGTCGAACGAAAACGATGAAAGCAAGTGGGCCATAACTGCTGCTGGAGGTATACCTCCACTTGTCCAAATTCTAGAGACAGGGTCAGCCAAAGCTCGGGAAGACTCTGCAACCATCCTTAGGAACTTGTGCAATCACAGTGAAGACATACGTGCTTGTGTTGAAAGTGCTGATGCTGTCCCTGCTCTGTTATGGCTACTAAAAAATGGTAGTCCAAATGGTAAAGAGATTGCCGCAAAGACATTGAATCATTTGATTCATAAATCAGATACTGCAACTATTAGTCAGCTTACCGCTTTACTGACCAGTGATCTACCGGAGTCTAAAATGTATGTTTTGGATGCGTTGAAGAGTATGCTTTCTGTGGTCCCATTCAATGACATGTTACGTGAAGGCAGTGCTTCAAACGATGCTATTGAGACCATGATCAAGTTGATGAACTCTGCAAAAGAAGAAACTCAAGCAAATTCAGCCTCAGCTCTTGCAGCTATTTTCCAGAGCAGAAAGGATTTGCGTGAGAGTGCTCTAGCCCTCAAAACTCTATTGTCAGCCATAAAACTCTTACATGGGGATTCAGAGAAGATTCTTGTTGAGTCTTGCCGTTGTCTGGCTGCAATTTTACTTTCAATTAAGGAGAATCGTGATGTGGCCATTTCTGCCAGAGAAGCATTGCCTACTCTGGTTTATCTTGCCAACTCTTCCGTTTTAGAAGTTGCTGAGCAAGGAATGTGCGCATTGGCTAATCTAATATTGGACGGCGAAGTGGCAGAGAAGGTCATTGTCGAAGAAATTATTTTGTCAGCCACTAGAATTTTACGTGAAGGTACAGTGTCTGGGAAGACCCTTGCAGCTGCAGCAATTGCTCGCCTGCTTAGTCGTCGCCGTATTGATTCTGCGTTGACAGATTCTGTGAACCGTGCTGGAACAGTGCTTGCCTTAGTGTCCCTTCTAGAGTTTGCTGATGGAAGATCCGATGCAATATCAGAGGCCCTAGATGCGCTGGCTATATTCTCAAGGTCAGGAGCTACGAATGTAAAACCAGCTTGGGTTGTTCTGGCCGAATCTCCTAACAGCATGGCCCCAATAGTCTTATCTATAGTGAGTGTTGCTAATCCCTCGCTACAGGATAAAGCTATTGAAGTATTGTCAAGACTTTGCCGAGATCAGCCTATGGTTTTGGGAAATATGGTCAACAATGCCAGAGATTGTGTGTCATCTATAGCGAAAAGGGTGATAAATACCAGGGACCCCAAAATAAAAATTGGTGGAGCTGCTATTATCATCTGTGCTGCCAAAGTGAACGACCAGAAGATGATAGAAAATCTGAATGAGACACAATTGTGTGCCAAATTCGTTCAAGCACTTGTGCAGATTCTAGAACCAAATCAAATTTCTGTGCAAGACCAGGAAAAGGACGAGAAAGATAAAATCTGCATCTGCATTCATCCAAAAGAGAAGGAAGAAGAGGAAGAAGATGAGTCAGCGGAAAATAGGGAGGGTTTCACGGGGGAAACTATTATTTCTGGTGAGAATTTAGCCATCTGGTTGCTCTCAGTTCTTTCGTGTCATGATGAAAGGAGCAGAGCTGTAATATTGGAGTCGGAAGGCATTGAGTTAATTACTGACAGAATAGGCAACCGTTTTCTCCAGGTATTTTAACCTCTTAAAGATTCAATCGATGAGATCACAGCTTCTTAGAAGCTTTGAAAAAAAAACCCATATTATGAATCTGTGATATCATTCAACTTTCTGGTTGTCGTTTATATTACTCTAACTGCTACTACTTCAATACATTTCAGGCTGATGATGGAGAGGACGCCAACATTTGGGTTTGTGCTTTATTGCTAGCCATACTTTTCCAAGACAGAGAAATTACTCGCGCACATGCAACAATGAAGGCTGTTCCAGTGCTTTCAAATCTTGTGAAGTCAGAGGAATACTCAGACAGATATTTTGCTGCACAAGCTCTAGCTAGTCTTGTCTGTAATGGTAGTCGGGGAACTCTTCTGTCTGTTGCAAACTCTGGTGCTGCGGCCGGGTTTATATCATTGCTTGGTTGTTCTGATGATGACATCAAAGAACTATTACAGTTATCGCAGGAGTTCACTTTAGTGCGTTACCCAGATCAAGTTGCCCTTGAGAGGCTTTTCCGAGTTGAAGATATAAGAGTTGGGGCTACCTCCCGAAAAGCAATTCCCTTACTAGTTGAACTTCTTAAACCAATTCCAGACCGCCCCGGTGCTCCTTTACTTGCACTGAATCTTCTAACTCAGCTTGCGGGAGACTGTCCACAAAATATGATCGTTATGGTAGAGTCAGGTGCTCTTGAGGGCCTCTCGAAATATCTTTCTCTTGGACCTAAGGACGAGCAAGAGGAAGCCGCAACAGGTCTTTTAGGCATCTTATTTAGTAGTGCTGAAATTCGACGGCATGATTCAGCATTTGGCGCGGTCAGCCAACTTGTAGCTGTTCTTCGTCTAGGTGGAAGAGGAGCAAGGTACAGTGCCGCCAAAGCATTGGATAGTCTCTTTACGGCAGACCATATAAGAAATGCAGAGTCTTCTAGACAAGCTGTTCAACCATTGGTAGAGATTCTCAACACTGGTTCAGAGAAGGAGCAACATGCTGCTATTGCTGCACTTGTTAGGTTGTTGAGTGATAATCCATCACGGGCTCTAGCAGTTGCAGATGTAGAGATGAATGCGGTGGATGTTCTTTGCAGGATCCTTTCCTCAAACTATTCCATGGAACTGAAGGGCGATGCTGCAGAGTTGTGCTATGTTCTGTTTGCAAATACAAGGATTAGGTCTACAGTTGCTGCCGCACGTTGTGTTGAGCCGCTCGTCTCTCTGCTTGTGACTGAATTCAGCCCTGCTCAGCATTCAGTTGTACGGGCACTGGACAAGCTTGTTGATGATGAACAACTGGCTGAACTAGTTGCTGCCCATGGAGCTGTGGTACCTCTTGTTGGCCTTCTCTATGGTAAAAACTATGTGCTTCATGAGGCTATATCCAGGGCTTTAGTAAAGTTAGGCAAGGACAGGCCTGCTTGTAAAATGGAAATGGTGAAAGCAGGAGTTATCGATTGCGTACTTGATATTCTCCACGATGCTCCAGATTTTCTATGTGCTGCATTTTCGGAACTGCTTCGCATCCTTACAAATAATGCATCTATTGCCAAAAGCCAATCGGCTGCAAAAGTGGTTGAGCCACTTTTTAATTTGCTGACGAGGTTGGAGTTTGGAGCTGATGGGCAACACAGTGCTCTGCAAGTTCTGGTAAATATTTTAGAACATCCACAGTGCCGAGCTGATTATACACTTACACCACACCAAGTGATTGAGCCTCTAATTTCGCTATTGGAGTCTTCATCCCCAGCAGTACAGCAGTTGGCAGCTGAGCTTCTGTCTCATCTTCTCTACGAAGAGCATTTGCAGAAGGATCCATTAACACAGCTTGCGATCGGTCCCTTAATCCATGTTCTTGGATCTGGCATACACCTATTGCAGCAGAGAGCTGTGAAAGCTCTCGTTAGCATAGCTCTAACATGGCCAAATGAAATAGCTAAAGAAGGTGGTGTGAGTGAGCTGTCAAAGGTGATACTGCAAGCTGATCCGTCAGTTTCCAATGTGTTATGGGAGTCTGCAGCATCAATTTTGGTTATCATTTTGCAATTTAGCTCCGAATTTTACCTGGAGGTTCCTGTTGCTGTTCTTGTAAGACTTCTTCGCTCTTCATCTGAAAACACCGTGGTTGGTGCACTTAACACTCTTCTAGTGTTGGAAAGTGATGATGGGACCAGTGCGGAATCCATGGCTGAAAGTGGTGCCATAGAAGCTCTTCTTGATCTTCTCAGATCTCATCAGTGTGAGGACACAGCAGCGAGACTGCTTGAGGTACTTCTCAACAACGTGAAGATTAGAGATTCAAAAGCCACCAAGACTGCAATTTTGCCCTTGTCCCAGTACCTTTTGGATCCACAGACCCAAGCTCAGCAAGCACGATTACTGGCAACTTTGGCTCTCGGTGATCTTTTCCAGAACGAAGCACTTGCTAGAAGCACTGATGCAGCTTCTGCTTGTCGTGCTTTAGTCAATGTCCTCGAAGAACAACCTACAGAAGAAATGAAAGTAGTAGCTATATGTGCTCTGCAGAACCTTGTTATGTACAGCCGGTCCAACAAAAGAGCGGTTGCTGAGGCAGGTGGTGTGCAGGTCGTCTTGGATCTGATCAGCTCTAGTGATCCTGAAACATCTGTTCAGGCTGCGATGTTCGTTAAACTACTCTTCTCTAATCACACTGTTCAAGAGTACGCATCTAGTGAGACCGTCAGAGCAATAACTGGTGAGAAATTTTTGGTGCCTTCTTCATGGTTTCGATGTGCTCTTTTTGTATCATTCATCTTATATCTCCAATCTTTCTTCCTCTTAATT
>OVAX01001010.1:13638-56949 GCA_900406405.1 Lepidium africanum | reverse complement strand
GTCAAATGGAGTTTCTTATTTTAGAAACCAAGGCTCTAAAATCTCTCTTTTAAGAACCCTTTTCAATTTTTTTTCCTATTTTTCTAATTTTTTAATGTTTAGAACTTCACTTAAGAGCCTCTAGTGGAGGAGCTCTTATAAACTCAATTTGAGAATGCTTACAATTTTTATGGCATTTCAACCGTTATGATATGTAACCAATTCCCAAAAACACCGCCGATCCCGAAGCTAGTGCGGTGGCTCTGTATTGATTCGGAACACCAAAACACAATCCGAGGAGGGAACCTGAACCCAAAGCATACCAGAAGGTAGATCTTATGGCTATGGAGTAGCATTTGCCAAACCTCCGGTATTTCATGGCTTCTTCAATGATGGAGTTCGTCAAATTGGCAAAACAGAGTACGACACATAGTAGTATCGGGATTATGATGGCTACCTTCTTGTCTTCGATGAACGGAAGAAACTATACCAAAAAGGAAACTCTTGACAGCTAGGAAGATATTTTCATCCCTTCTCTTGGACTTCTCCTGGGCTCGTTCAGACGCCATTGCATTTTTCAGTAGGAAATTTGGAAACGTTTCCGTCAACAAGTGGAGAAAGCATCCTGCAACCAGAGTGGGTAATCCTGAAGTGGGTAAGAAGATATAACTTATCAACCTTATATTCTCCACTCTTTAGATATGATGAGGGATCAAATCTTTCTAAAACAGTTTGGTTGCTATGAATTATGATGCTATAACCGAACTTTGCTTTCTCCATTCTCAGTCCAGCTCTCTCTCTGCAAGCACTTATTACGTGAAGGAATGGGAGCAGAAGCTGCCTCTCAGGCCTTCAGTTCTGAAAAGTTGGAATGGAAAAGTTTGCTTCTTTGGGCCCATCAATCCTGGAGAATGATAAGCTAATAGTGAAGATTGGTGGCTGCTATTTTCCATGGGATGCTGCAGCTCCAATAATCGTAGGAGTTGTTTCATTTGGGAATGCCCATGTATTTGAACCTAAGGGCATGATAGCTGGTGACCAGAATGAGAAGCCTGGTGACATATCAGCATCGGGCAGTGGAAGCTGGAAGCTTTGGCCTTTCTCTCTTAGAAGATCAAGGAACGATTCCGAAGTTTCTTCTTCTGGGAACACAGCTGAACATAAAGGATTTCCATTTGGTGTTCACAAATTCATTAATTCAACAGGTAGACGCAAGGATATACTTATGGAAATGGAATCCTCGCATAGTTGTTTCCGATGTAGATGGTACTATCACAAGGTAAAGCACATTTGGTTTTCTATTGTGTTTGCATTATTTGAGCCAAATCCAGGATCCTTTTATGTTTCTTATTTCTTTTCTTTCTCTGGTTCTTACTGTATGTTTGTCGTAGGTCGGATGTCTTAGGCCAGTTCATGCCTTTGGTTGGTATAGATTGGTCACAAACTGGTGTTACACATTTATTTGCTTTTATACTGGTTTTTATCTTTTAAAATGATAATAGCATGGAAGCTACGGAACAAAAGTAAAGTGTTTTTTGTCTCCCAAACAATTCTACAGGAAAACGGATACCAGTTGATATTTCTGAGTGCACGCGCGATTTCTCAGGCCTCAGTCACAAGACAATTTCTAGTTAATCTCATACAGGTAACTAACTAGACATAACGTATTCCACATTTCAGAATCGAAATCTACCGTGCTTTGTTAAATCTTACCTAACAAATTACCAGGGAAACAGAGACACAGACGAGATAAGTTACCTTGAAGTTGGAATCCCCCGGGAAAGATCTTCATTATCAACCTAAAGGTACTCAATTCTTAAACTGTGATATGCATTAGCAACATTTTGTGGAACAAACTATGCCTTAGGCTTCTAGGTTTCAGTTGTTTGCTAGGCGTTTGGTTGGTTTTGTGTTTACATGTTAATATACTTAGTGTTTGTATGCAAAAACTTTGACGTTCTTAAGTATTCACAACCATTTTTGTGAGAATTGCAGGGAGAAGTAGCTGTGAATCGTAGAATTGATACAAGATCATACACAAATCTTCATGCACTTGTCAATGGAATGTTCCCAGCTACAAGCCCTTCAGAACCGGTATATGTAAACTTCAAACTCAATTTGTTTCTTCATCAAGAGTTAAGTTTATTGGTTTTTGATGAATTTTTTACAAACAGGAGGACTTTAACACATGGAATTTCTGGAAACTGCCTCCTCCTTCGTTTATATGATGATGATGATGATGATTGAATGTGTTGAAGAAAATGTAGATTAGATGATAGAGATAGCAACTGGTGGCCTGGTCTGACTTCGTTTTTTTGTCGGATAATGGACACAAAGTTGCTGTCTAAAGAAAAAAACATGGACACAGTAATTTTGGATTTGTCATAACACAGATTACGATGTATGCGCAGTTATACTTGTATATATACATTTTATAATTGGACACTTAATACAATTTGATGTTTATGAGAATCATTAGCTTTAGATTGCAGAGGTCATTGTCTTAGCTTTAGGTGCCGACACCAAAGACATTACCTTACAAGTAGGTTGTTAGGTAAGGCGATAAAATCCCAAAACTCCTAACCATTAGAGTTTTTATTGTCCAACAATCATAGAAGTTTAAACCAAATTAATTTTGTTTGACAGTCATATTAAACACAAAGCCAATCGTGCACTTAAGCTATGTTTAGGGCATCTCCAACAAACCTTTAGGTTTTTGCAAATCCAACAAATCCTCAAAACCATCAAATTTGAGGTTTGGAATAGTGACCCTCAAGTTTGAAGTTTCACTATTCACATCTATAAAACTATTTGATATTTGTTAATTAATCCTTTAATTTATATGTAACTTTAATTTTATTGTTAAATTTTGGTTTAGATAAATAAAATAAGCACAATAATGGCTTTGAAATACAGATCATGCATATCAAATGGTGCTAAATTTTAAGAACCATTGTCGAGAAGCTTGTTTTAAGCTGTATAAAGACTTTTTCAATCTACAAACTGGATTCTCTGGTAGAGTTTCCCCCTGTCTTGGTGTATATCCTTGTGACAAATTCATGAATATCTTTTCATCCAAATCACCATTTAGAAAAGCATTGAAGATATCTAATTGATCCAAAGTCCAGTTGTTTGCGGCTGCAACAGCTAAGAGAGCTTTAATTGTGGTCATTTTAGCAATAAGAGAAAAAGTATCAACACAATTGATACCTTCTTGTTGAGTGTATCCTTTCGCTACTAATCGAGCTTTATATCGTTCGAAAGATCCATCAGAATTTAGTTTTACTTTGTACACCCACTTGCAACCTATTGCCTTCTTATTTTCAGGAAGAGAACAAATGTCCCAAGTATGAGTGCTCTCTAAAGCATGAAGTTCATCATTCATGGCCTTAAGCCAATCAGTTGACTTCTTTGCTTCCCTATAGGAAGCTGGTTCCCCGTGAGTTGAAACTGAACAAATGAAAGCCTTAAAAGGATTAGATAGCTTATCATAGTCCATATAATCTAAAAGGGGGTAAGGAATATCATCAGATACTAAATTGCAATAATAATCTTGCAAATAATTGGGAGTCTTCACTATTCTTCCAGAAGATGTAGTAACCGTGTCTGTAGAATTAGTAACAGTACTCTTGTCACCAACAGATGGAGCAACAGAAGTTTGAGGGACAGAGGTTGGAACTGAGACTTGGTTTACTCAATAAACCAGAATACAACTATGGTTAACATTAAACCAATAATCAACTTATCCTAATAGTTTCGATGAAAAGTGTTGTGCCGCTAAGGTATGCCAAGGTAGACGAGAAGTAGAGGAAAGTTTCTGGGAAGATGTATAGATTAGAATAAAGAGATCTCAGAAGGCGAATCGATTTGAATTCTTTCTTTTGTTTTCGCTGAAATCATTTTTTCTTTCTAAGACACGATTTCTTTATCTTCCTAATAATATAGTATTTTCATCTTGTAATTTGATTAGTAAAGAGTCGGTTGAGTTGGCATATGAGCTGTTTTAATCTTTTAATATAAAGAATTATCTAAACCATTTAACTAATAAGAACTCAGGCAGATTATTAAAATTCAACGAACTAAACTAATCAGAATATATGTTAATTTAACAAATTTATGCCAGGTTGACCACATAAAAAACATTTTCAAACCAAACTTGTTTTGTTAAAGGATTTCATTTCAAACCAAACTTGTTTTAGGCCACGTTTTAGGTCAATTTGCTTTTAAGTCACACAACATCATCTTTGATCGTGGCCAAATAAAACATTGATATTTTTGTCCTTGTTTTTTTGTCTTGAATAAAAAATTGCACGAGATTTTTAGCAGTCAGCAAAAAAAAAAAACACATTAGATATTTGTTTTTCCGCATTTCTCCACAAAAAATGAATTTAAAAAGCCAATTTGAAATTCTTAGCCATCAGAAAATTAACACGTGGAAACAACTAAAACAAACCGACAGTTTATAAGTATTGTCGTATTAGAACCCAATTGGGGTTCTTAACAATTTTTAAAATAAAAATAATGATTTATTAAAACTTAAGAACTCTTTAAATTGTTTGGGTTCCAATGGTAAGGTTCTTAATAAAAATCAAGTTGAATGTGGAGATCATTTTATCGAGCAATTGCAAACATCTATTTTCTTTCTTTGAGCAAACAGATAAAAATTGTTGAATCATCTTCACAACACAAATAAAAAAACTTAAGAACCGATTCTTAAGTTTCTAAAAGAAACGGTTCTAAAAAAATAACCCATTATTTATTTAATTTAATTAGTTTATTTTTAAGAACTCCGTTGGAAGTTCTCTTAAACTGCACTAGACAAAAGGGCCCACACTGAATCTTCTCATACGTGGCGCAAATCTAATCTTCCTGACTTCATTCTGACGAATGGAAAAAGACGCACTTCATGCTAATTTTACTTTATTACCCTTCACTAAACTCAAATACTATATCTTTCATCATATGAATAAAGGACTTAAAGGTCTTTTCACTATTTATTCAGTATTTTCTTTTTGTCAACATTGGGTCACAACTGACCAGCCCATTAGCCAAGTTCCTGTATAATGCAGGCGACATGACTCGATCCCTCAACCTGCAAGTGTGCCTGTTTTTAATGAATTTACTACCTACCAGTAGGCTAAAGGCCACTTGATTTATTCGTATTTCTCTTAAAACATTTTTACAATTAAACATAAAAATTATAAAATTATTTTCCTCTGTTTTTGTCTATTTAGTTGAAGTAATTGCTTGTAACGTCAGATTTTTAGAGGTTGAGTTTCTTCTCTCTCTCTCCTTTGTCTCTTCTATTTCTCTTCTCTTCTCTTCTCTTCTCTCTTCTATATTGCTCAGATGGCCGGCCTGAGATGGAGAGAGTGGTGGAACACGATGGCCTTCCCCACACGTAAAATATGGAATCGTTTCACTGTTCGCATCGGAATTCGACACAGCGGTAAACCTCTGATCTTACTCATCATCATCCTCCTGTTTCATAGCTTTATTGCTTTTATCCACTTCTTTTGATTTTCTTCTTTTCATCAATATTAGATTCTAGTGCTATCAATTTCTTCTTTGATCTTTGATTTAAACTGTCGGTGGATGATTTTAGCTTTTAGAAAACTGAAGAATTTGTGCTATTTTCAAAATTCATTTAAGTAGCTAAAGAGCTATCAATTATTGGAGTTTATGGAAATTATCCATATTCTAACTAAAACGAATCAATTATGCGAATCAAAAACAGACTAATTAAAAAATCATTAAAACTGATATTTTTAATTAGATACAGTATACAATTATATATCATATAGTTAAAATTTTACAAATTTAACTAAGAATCAGTTAATTATCTAATTTATTTGTCAGGAAATCTATGTTGTTCTGAAATAAAATTTAGTGAAATTTAACAGATCATCCTAACCAAATTACAATTTAGTCTCAAATAGAACATACAGTTTATATTCTGAAATCTGAAATGTTTTGCCTATTGTGTTGCAGGACTTTTGAGGTTACAAAACGATGTAAGCTCATGTGAGTACGAAGACATACACATAATGTGGAATCTATTACATAAAAACGAAGATCCAACACGAAGCACTGGTGCTAAAATTCAACAACAAAAGAAGAAACCTTGTTGGAATCTTTTCACTTCATATCTTTGCCAAAGATTCTGATCCGTTTTTATATATAACTAAAAAAAATGATCCAAAAAACCATTGTTGAATTTGAGTGAGCCCTGACGGGTCCCCTGCAATATGGTTAGAGCTCATTTGACTCATTTCGTATAATAAAATCTTGAGGTTTGCAGAGTTTTAATTAGCTCTTCTATACATAGTTCAATGGCATTCCTTCTGATGTATTTATGAGTCTTATCGTCACATGAGTGTTGTATATATGATACTAAATGTTTCACATACTTTTAATGTACTATATTTATCCTATATAGTTTCTCTGATTTTGCTAATTTACAATATGACTTCACTACAATGCTTGACTATTTAACCTAATTATATTTGACAACAATGTAGTAGTCTTTAAATGGCTTAATGGCATTTTTAATTGAGAACCATGGTATTATATAGGAGTATAATTTTGTGAGCTAAAAAAACAAATAGTATAACTCTACAAATTAATATTTCGATAAATTAATACATTTTTATGATCTCAAATCAGAAATTTGCTTCAATTATATACCGTGAAATTAAGAATTCTATACATTAATAAAAAAATAAAATTCCAACATTATTACTCTCATAATTTTTTGTTGTACTAAGAAATTATTTCTGATCAATAAGCTTACATTAGGTAACATTCTTTTTGTATTAATATAAAATTTGTATTTTTCTAAAAGAAGAAAATACTTTTTTTGAGAATCCAATAAAAATTTCATGTAACTTTTAAACCTAAAGTTCTTTCAAGGAAGAAGAATAATCTTTAATTAATAATTAATTAACTTTGGAAAGAAAATAAATCCCTGTTCCATTAAACAAATTCCAGAGTTCCAATTTAGTGGTAATTAATAAAGTTTGGTTGATTTATTTAAATAAAATAAACAAATTTCAACCAATGAATTAATGGGTGAAAGATGAAATGTCATAATCAATTGGTTAGATACTGATGTCCAAACAAAGGATTGTTTGTTGGAAATATGTGTCGGCTGCTTCTAGGCTTATTTAAAGGATGGTCTTCATAATAGTAATCAACAAGTATTGTGTGATGATGTATTTGCTTTTTCTCTTTTTTGAGTAGACATTACACCTAACGACTATGTGATTTTATTAAATTGAACAATATTTTATATATTCGCTGCATCTTGTTTATTTGTCTTCAATATTAAGTTATATTTTACTAGATTTGCTACTTGGCTTGTTCCATAATTTTTTTCTATGCAAATAGTATATATTTTAGGGAAAAATGTTAAAAATCTCTTATTATTCAAGAAGTTAAAAAATTCACGGTTTAATTAAATTTATTACTAAACTTTGATTGACTAGCTAATTTAATCTCATATTTTCATTATTCATACCAAAATTACTCCTAAGCTTAATTGAATGATATTTTTGTTATAAGTTTTTTTGACTATGTAATTTATCATTTTCTCTTTCTTTCTTTTTTTTTTGAGAGAAAAACAACGTTCTTAGAAAAATTAGAAAATTTTTAATTGGTTCTTAAAAAGTTATTTATAGTATAATATAATTTTATAGTATTTATGATTTTTTTCCAGTCAAATTCAAAGCTTTATAGTATTTCTGATTTTTAAATATATGATATAAAAACTACATTAAATTTTAAAATTAATAAAATAACCATGAATAGTTTTAGCAAAAGTCAGTTCAGCATATAACAATATCGGAACGATTACGGAGATTGACTTTTCTTCAATAAAAAGACTATGCCATAAAATAGAGCTTTCATTGCTTAACTGCTCTAGAAAAAGAGAACAAAATAAATGTGATAATTTTCTTCTCCATTAACTGATAATGTATAGAGTGATTTCTATCATAATTTTAACTAAGTGAAGTTTAAGTCCAAACAAATGTTATATATGTAAAAATGAAAGTCAGAGATATAAGCCAAAAGTTACTGAAATGATACTTCTAAATTCAAAGTAGAATGTGAGGTGTTCAATTTAACAAATCTGAATTTAACCAAATTAAAAAAATCGATAAAACTAATATTGTTAGGTTTTGGTATATACCATACAAACTGAATAGATACAATATTGTAAAAAAAGTAATACACATATGTGGTTTGGTAAAAGTAGATTAAATCGATCAAACTAAATTAAACTCTTTAATCATGATATAACAATATAATAGTTATAATATAAAAATATCACTGTTGTAATTACATGTAAATACTTAGTATATAAATTTTTTTAACTTATAAATCAAAATTATTAGTTCAATAACAATCTATTTATTTAAAATAATTAATTTAGAAAAATTCTAATTGGTTCTTCAAAAAACATTTATAGTTATAACCATACTATATAAATTACGAAATATGAAATAAATTAAAACTGTTTAAATTTGTGAGTATTTTGGCATAAAACCGAATAAATCAAAAATCAAGATGATTCAGATCAATTCAAGCTAATATGTAGTTTAAATACTGTAGAAACCGAATAATCGAACCAAAATCCGGATTGAACACCTTGGAGAATAGAAATTGTTGAATGGACTTAGACTTGGCCCAAAAATAATATGGGCCTGAAGAGATCAGATTGGGCCATTAGAGTGCTAAGGCTTCTTGGGCCAAGCCGAAAAGTATTGTAATTAATAAGATGAATCCTGTCAGTTACGTGGAAAGAGAAGACTTATGATATCACAATGACAAAACTGTGCGCGTGGCGTGATTATCTCCTCCCACTTTCCCTCTCTTTCTCGTCGGAGATTTATACTTAACTCTGCAAAATTGACTCACATTTCAATTTAATTCAAACCCTAGTTTCGTCGGAATTCTCTCAAATCCGTTGTAGAAATTCTTCCCTTATAAACGATCTCTTTGCTCACATTCATAGAGAGACAATGTGGATTTCTCAATGTCGAAGATGACTGCAATTTCACCTTCTTTAAACACCAGAGCTAAGCAAAACAAACCATCGGAATCGCTGTATCAAAGGCCTAAAACACGAGATGTAGCATCACGTTACTTCGGTGGAACTTCCTCTTCTTCTACTTCGTCTTCATTCCAATCATCGCCAGCAAAGAGATGTCAATCGCGGACTCTTACACGGACGAATCATCGACCGGTGACTCCGTCTTCGATTACTAAAAGTCGATCGCAATCAACAGGGAGGAGGCAGTTGGTGACACCATGTCGTGACTCATTAGATCGACAAGTTAATGGAGATGTTTATTCATCGCAGAGAATGTTGTTGACTTCTGGGAGAAGTTTATTTGCGTCATTTCAGGTGGATTCGTTCACAGGAAATGAGAACAGATCGAAGGTTAACTCAGGAACTGTAGAGAAGAGGAAGATGATTTCGACGACAACATCTACAAGCTCTGTGACTCAGCAAGAGAAGTCGAAGCTCTCTGGGCAATGGCCTAGGTCTCTTCAACCTAGTTCTCCGAGTAGAAGCTTAGATTTCACAGATATTAGGAAGAAACATGAGACCAATGCTGTAAGTAGAAGTAGAGCTCTACAAAATTCCATGGTGGATAATAGACCTGTTTCCCATGAACGGATAACGAGAGATTTATCGAGCATTTCTTCGGAAAGATGTGGTGGAAGAAGGAAAAAGTTACGAGCTCTTGACGATGTCCCTAAAGGGAGGCCTGCATTGTCCCCTAGAGGAGTCGCAAACACGAGAAGTGAGTTGTTACCAAAGTCTGAGCAGATTAGACCTGCTTCACCGAGCAAGTTTGGTTTAACTGCAGCCTCTGCGAGTCCGAGAGGAACCAGCATTGCTAGGGGAATAAGTCCTTCGAGAGGTGTGATTCCTCCAAGAGGGTTTAGTCCTTCAGGCAGGATGAGTCCACTAAGGTTGAGAAGCTCGGTTACTAAGAGCACGCCTATGGTTCATAATTTTGTTGTAGATGCTAAGAAAGAGAATGGGGTTGTTGATGCTCACCTCTTAAGGCTCTTTCACAATAGGTTGTTGCAGTGGCGATTTGCTAATGCACGAGCAAATGTTGTTATCTCTGCACAAACTATGAGAACAGAGGTTAGCAATACTTTTTGTCCTGAGTGTTTTAGCACCTTGAATATAGATTAGAACAACTAGTTTTTTTCGATCAATCTGCATTTAAAAATCAGTCACTATGAGTGGGATAGGCTTTTCTATGTCTATTTAGTGGTTAGCTTACAATTGGTTGTCAACGAGATACCTTAAACTCTAATGGAGCCCTGTTTTCATTGCAGAGGAGACTGTACAATGCAAGGATAAGTATCTCTAAGCTGTACAATTCTACCAGAGTGAAAAGAATTGAATTGCAGCAGCTGAAACAGAATTTAAAGTTGATATCTATTCTCAATAGGCAGGTAAGTTAATCTGTCTTTTTGTATCTTAAACCGCCAATTACTCTGTAATTTGATTTGTTCTCTATTCTCTATCTTCTGTTTTCCCTTTTGTCTGTTTTCTTGAAGTGCTCTGTTGAGGTTCTTTGTATGTTCTGCTTATTCAGCTTTATGACCTCTTCTATGTTTTATCAAACTGATTCTTAAATAGCAAGAAAGTTAAATGTTTTTGGATGTGTATGTGTAGATGGGACATCTAGATAGATGGTTGGTTATGGACCAGGATTTTATGGGTTCTTTACTAGGAGCAGCTAAAGCGTTGAAAGGCAGCACACTTTGTTTACCTGTCCATTGCGGAGCAATGGTTGGACTTTCTTCTCATAACTTTTTTTCCTTAATATTGTATAGGAAACATATGTGTTGTTTTCTGATATAATGATACCATATGTAGGTAAATGTACAAAGTGTTAAGGATGCCATTTGTTCAGCAGTTGATGTTATGCAAGCAATGGCATCTTCCATATGCTTGTTTGTTCCAAAGGTGACAATTTCTTTTCTCTCTTCGTACTTTAAATACTGTTTAGCTCACAATCTGTTAACACCTAAAGGAATTGGTAAATCGCATGAATTCTTTTGTGTAGAACACTCTTTACTGAATTGAATGACCACAGCTTTCTCCTGTTGTACTCAAGAGAATAGTCCAATATTAGTATCTGGTTATGATTAGTGTCTCTATAACTTTTTCAGTACTAAGTGATTGTGTGAAGAGGAATGTCAGAGCGTTTTGCCATATGTTGCATCGATAGTTTTAACCCATATCTGTATATTAAAAACGTAAATACCATATGCTCAGGTCAGAAAGATCAGTCGCTTAGCAGTAGAACTTGATCATGTGAATATCAAGGAGGAAGAGATGCTCAACGTGTGCTGTGACCTCCTAAACACAACATCAGTTCTACAGGTAAAAAACATTGCTCTCAGTATCGATTCTCAGTTGCACTCTCAATCAGAGATTTGGAGGATTTATCTAATTCAATGCTCAGGTAACGGAATACAGTTTGAAGACACAGTCATTACAGCTACGATCTTCAAAACAAACAGAATGGTAAGTAAGAAAGCTAAGTCATTATGACCACTTTTGAACATATGAGAAAACGTTGAATACTCTATATATTTTGAAGTTTGATTTAGGAGGTCAATATAACAGTAATCAAATATATTTTCTCTTATACAATTTTTCTTAATGTATAAGTAAAAGAATAACCAAAATTGAGTTTCTCAATCGATTTTTTTTTTTGGTATATACAGAAGAGAAGACATATTTCAGTAGATACTTCACTTAAGCCGAGGCTTCTTAGTAGATATAGGACTCATGACTTCATCGTCCGGAGAGAATTCATGTATCATCGGGATATTGAGATCAAATCCACGGCGGCTATTACTGCTAACGTGGCTAGTAGACTCCACACCTTCCGAGTTTGAAACGACACCGTTTCCATTTCCTTCATAGTGACGACGCTTATGACCACCAAGAGCTTGACCAGTAGCAAAAGATTTCATACAAATCGTACAAACATGAGATTTCACGGCGGCTAAAGCTAAAGTCACCGTCGACTTATCATCTCCACCGCCAGATAAACTCCGGTGACTAGCTTTATGTCCACCAAGAGCTTGGTAAGAAGAAAACACCTTGTCACATACGCTACACTTATAAACTGGCTGTTTAGATCGCTGGAGATCAAGATCGTCATCATTGTCGCCGCCGCGAGCTAGAAGCAATAGACATAAAGCGAGATACTCTTCTTCACTGAGATTTTTATTGTGATGATGATCAGATCTAGATCGTTTGGATCGTTTCTTGAACTTAATCCAGTGTTCAACACCATTAAGACTTTTGGATGAATTTTGAAACAGAGTTGGAGCTGGAGAAGCTAATCTCGGTGAATTAAGAGCCTCAAGCGCCATTGTTAGCAGAGAGAAGAAGTAATGGTTGATATATAAATAGAAGTTGTGGAGAAGAAGAAGAATCTTGAGCAGAGTAAGTTGCGTGAGAAGGAGAGTGAGAGTGGGTGGCCAAATTGGCATTAATTAATTATTATTTTTGTTAGTGTGTAACGAAAACTATGCGAAGCAAGTTGTTGTTGTAAGTTGTAAGTTGTAACGAAAGTATGTCATTAGAATATAAATTAAAAATTTGGTGAGAGTTGTATTTAATATTGCCACGTTTGCCTCTTTGTGGTGTTAAAGAGCTAAATAGTTTCACAAAATAAAATACATTAAAAATTCCCCTATATGCAGCAACTCCACTCCAAAAATATGCGAAGCAAGTTTATCGATGCATAACCCTTATGTAAGAACCAAGAAAAACATACTTCCTAACTGTGTTTTTTTTTCCTTTTGTCAAGAATTGGTCTCTCTTTTTTTTCTAGTAACTTAGTATAATTTTTAGATTTACTTTTTGATATATATATTTAAAAAATTTATAAGATTTCTCTTGTTTATATATGTGAAAAAGATGATTTTAGGCTGTTTCCAATGTATTTATTACTTTTTATTCTAAAATAAGAGAATTTTATAATAGATGTTTGTTTTATTCTTATGTATTTCTATATTATTCATTCTAAAAATATATTTTATTTTTATTCTAATGTTCACCTATAAAATGTTCACCTCACCATTTGGGTTGGAAATGCTCTTGAGACAAGCAAATGAATATGAATCTACTCTTTCCAAAATCTTAAACTCTTTCTTGCCATCCTTAATTTGGTCATTTTTTCGTTGTCAAACTTTGTTCATTGAACTGTTCGTTTGTGTGTTTTTGTTATAAAGTTTTGTAAATCAAGAAGTTTTGTTATATATAACAGAGAAAACTGAAAGTTTTTATGGTTGTATAGACGGTAAAGATTTATGATTTTCAATAAATTTGTCAAAATGTTCATTGATATGTCTAAAACATTGTTAAAAAGATTACGTTGAATTGGGACCTAATATTCAGCATTTACAAAATAAAGTATGGAAAGTCGATGCTTCCCAGAAACTAAAACATTTTATGTGGCAAGCTTTATCTGGTCAATTACCAATTAGATCTATTCTAGTACGACGGGGAATTCGTTGTGATACTCGTTGTGGCTTTCAGGATGAGTCGACTAATTATGTTCTTTTTGAATGCCCTCCTGCAAGACAGGCTTGGGCTCTATCAAGAATTCCGAGCAGCCCACAGTTTTTAAGTGCATCCATCTTCTCAAATTTTGATTACCTTTTCTGGAGATTACCCAACCAAGTGGATCATAGTAGTTTCCCATGGATATTATGGTATTTATAGAAAGGAAGAAATGACAAGATTTTCGTNATAGAAAGGAAGAAATGACAAGATTTTCGTAAATAGAGATAAAGATCCACAAGACATAGTCTTGGAAGCAGAATCTGATGCAGAAGTTTGGAGGTCAGTCAATAAAGAAAGTGTTGAACTACGGGACGGTTCGCGGATAGGATTAAATACACAAAATGCTTTAGTATATAGGCCTATCTCTGCAAACCCGAGGTTTACTGGGTACATATGTATGGTCGATGCTTCCTGGAAGGATTCAGATCTGTTTACGGGTTTAGGCTGCTATTGCTTTCCCTATGACGAAGGGGGTGTGAATTTGGGAGCTCAAAGCATTAGACGAAGCCTCTCACCATTACACGCAGAATTCGAGGCACTTCTCTGGGCCATGAAAATTTTGACAGGTTTTCACTTTATGAAGTGGAGTTTCTAGTGGATTATTCTGATCTGGTGAAGATGATAAACGAGCCTTCCGCCTGGCCAACTTTCTACCCTTACTTAGAGGATTTCTCACGTCTACGAAGCTCTTTTCGACGATGCTCTCTGGTGTGGATTCCTTGTTCTCTTAATTACAAAGCAGATTCCTTAGCTAGGAGTGTTAGAAGTTTGGCTAGGAATCAAGCTTTTGTTAACAGTGTCCCTTCCTCTTGGAACATGTCCTATTCTTAATTGAGTTAAGTTGACAAAAAAAAAAGATTATGTTGTAATTTATTTTAAGATTCCCAATGGTTTTTTTTTTTCTATAGGAATTTCTTATATAATCTTAACATATTGGTTTTATTAGCCTGAAAATTCTTAACAGATACACTTAGAATATGACAATATGGCATTCACCTTCCCTAAAACTAGCTTTTGGGTGTGAGTTAGACACATACTAATATGATATCAGCACTTAAATCTAATTTTAATTGTGGATTACTTTGGATATCTAGTCTCACAAATTTTACGCTTTATATCCAATTTATGAGTGTAAGGAGATGTGTTAGAATTTCCCACATTGAAAAAGTTAGTAATTTTTTGGTAATATAAAATACGTGACAATTCTTTTTTCCATTAGAGTAGCTTTTGCGTGCTAATTAGGCTTATACTAATAAATACTAGATTTGTGCCCACTTTTATCAAAATGCATAGTGAGGTCTTATTTCTTATGAGGCCAAATCTCTGGATGTTAGACAATCCACAATATTTCATATTCTCTACAAAGGAAAAGTTGAATCTATAGGTAGATTGAGTTTGCCAATAGTACTCAATAAAATTGGAAAAGCAATCGGTCTCCGAGCCTTACATGGTGGGTTCCCATAACTCAATGTACAAGTCATCTTTCTGAACCACTTTCTGTTAAGTTGTGGATAATTGTTAAGTTATGGAGACTGATTTGCCAGGAACCCCTTGTCTCCTACGCAGAGTTTTCAACGGTGGTCTAACGGTGGGCCTTTCAGTTTTGTATGGGTCTTGTGGCACAATCTCTATTCTCCTATATATTTGAATGTAATTATAAACCCTTAAATAATCTGAGAAGTGAATTGCGGTAGTGTGGCCGTGGACGTAGATCAGTTACGATCGAACCACGTAAAAATCTCTGTGTTTTTTGCCTCGATTCTTACTTTACTTTCTTGCTTTTGGTTACTGCGTTTGAAACGATCCCCAACACTTTCAACTTTCTGATTGCTTAATTAAATGACAAAATTCAACTATCATGTCAAAATTCAACTATCATATTAATCATGAAATTATGTTAAAATTATTTTTTATTAAAAAGAGATTGAATATACGAAGTGAATTCGAATGTAAGATCATCCATGTTTTGCGGAAAAAGACTTTCCAACTCGATTATAGTATTCTATTGATTATATATACGAATATAGTGCATTGGATTTGGAGTATATTCTTTCTTTACTATATTTGTGGTTTTGGGTACATAAAATATAACATTTTATAGAAGTGCATGAATCATTTATAGAACATTTTATAGAAGTGCATAAATCATTTTATATAATGTTCTAGTCATGCCAAGAAGTGGCATTCCTTAATTTAAATCTGTAAACTTATTTTCATATACCCCATAAGTTGACTAATTATTCTAGTTGATAGTGTTTAGTTAAGTATATTAAAATTTATTTCTTTAACAATTAGATCGATAAAATTCGGTATATTGCCTAAATACTCTTAAAATCCTAAAAAATATTTTATAAGCATTACACGATTCTTTGGAATCGAATTCCAATGAAAAAAGTAACCTATGAACTTAACTATTTGACGAAATATACTTTTCCATATATCAAGACTCATTCAAGATGTAATGATTAATGTTTTAATTTTCTTTTGTCAACAATTGGATCAACAAGTCCCGATCCATAGCCTACAACACATCCCTAAAATCCCTTGTTTAAGCTACCATAATGTAGCGGGTAGGAATCGAACTCTGGTGCCAAGTTTTTAGCTGGATCATCCTAACCACCAAACTGATAGCAACTCGGCGATTAATGTTTAAAGTATAGTCATGATCTAAGTACAAGTAAAGGAAGACTCTATGTGCACCAGAGGCTTCAAGTATAAAGAAGAAGCTAAGGAGTTAGGCTTAAGGATCCTTGATGGATCGGAGAAGCTGGTTCAATTGTTGGACCATGCCACATCACACAAGTAAGCTATAGGCCCAAAACGATGACGAGGCCCATAAGCTAGGAAGCGAGTAAACAAATCGTTTACTCGTTAAAGATCATCTTCTTCACTATTTAAGTTCTGTTACGTTTCTTTTAGCTGTGAGATTGTAACAGAGAGTGATTGAGATATGTGTAGAACTCATTGTTCAAGTTGTAAAGCTTGGTGATAGTGGATTCCGGAGTATAATCTCCGGCGAGACGTAGGAAACCATTTGGTTCCGAACTCGTTAAACTCTTGGTGTCTTTTTCTCTTTCTTCTTCATATCATTGAACTCAAGAATAACGATTCAATTCGTTCAAATTGGTATCAGAGCGCTAGGTTGAAGAGATTCTTTCACAAGAATAATCGGAGTTCAAGTAATCTACATCGAAGAAGCTGGATCTTATGTATCTTAGAAAGCGATGTCGAAATCGAAGTCCAAGATTGCAGTTTTCGATGGATCTGGGGATTACGGACTATGGAAGAAAAGGATGATAGCATTTCTCACAGTCGAAGGTTTAAAAGATGTTCTAAAAACTCATACTCATGGGATCTTGACAGAAGAAGAGGAAAAGAAACCAGAAGCAAAGGCAAAGTTGATTGAAGAAGAACAAGCACGCGCAGATAGGGATGAGGAAGGCACTGAATATGATTTTTCTAGGATTTGGAGACAAGGTACTAAGGAAGATCGAGAGTTGCACAACCTCTGCGACAACTAATATACCTCATTTTTACCGGCTTATTGCTTACTAATTCATATGTTTTCTTTAGTCTTTGTTATGTTTTTAGAGTCTTTACAAGTTCAAACTTAAGGAAACTCTGGATTCTGCATGCTTGGTGAGTTGGGAGTTTAGTTCTGGGATTTCTCGTGGAGAGCAATGATCGATCGATCAACTCCTTGATCGGTCGATCACACCTTTAGAAGAGAAGCATAATCGACTCACCTACCGACTCCACGTGCCTCAATCGATCGATCACTGATCCTTAACTTCATACGCTGGATCCATTGATCGACC
Source organism: Lepidium africanum (assembly GCA_900406405.1). Classification (NCBI taxonomy): domain Eukaryota; kingdom Viridiplantae; phylum Streptophyta; class Magnoliopsida; order Brassicales; family Brassicaceae; genus Lepidium; species Lepidium africanum. The sequence goes on along the minus strand of OVAX01001010.1, from coordinate 39,531 downwards.
CGGTGATACATGATCGATCGATTAAGAAGATGAAGTAGCAACCGCTCGATCCATCCCTTGATTTGATGCCTTCGCGATCGACTTATGAAAATATGATCGATCTATCAACTCAATGATTGATCGATCATTGGACCTGCGGAGCGAGAATCTTATTTCCTTATTTTTCTACCAATTCAACTTTATCATTATATATTAGGTTAAAACACTTTTTCAAGGGAGGGAGATCATACTAAGAACCTTTAGAACAATTTGTAACAAGAAGAGAAGAGTTTTACATCTCTACAACAATTGGAGAAGAATATCTAAACCTTATTTTCGTTATTTACTTTGTTTCTATGAATTACTTTCCTTTCAATTGCTTGTTCTCTACTTCCATGTCTGAGTAGTTTCATAGTCAGGTTTAGGGTTTTCAGAGGATTTTGAGGATTAAGAGGATGAGGAACAAATAGGATTGCTAGATGAATTCTCAACCTAGAAACAAATTTAATGCTTAGATTAGAGTAGCTAACTAATCTATGATCTTAGGTTATCTATTATTCTAGAAGCTTAGTGGAAACTAGAACCTTTCTAAGGGAGCAATCAATCCTTAACCACGAGAGTGATGTTAAGGTTGATTGTGGACATATTGGAACTGTTTGGTAATGCATGTTTAGATCTCTGGAACCAATGAGAGTTAGGATCTCTATGATGCTAGATGTAGTGGTTGACGCTGCGAGAGTAGGTTGATCAATAATTATTTCTGAGTCGAGAAAAGAACTTAAATAGACCTAAATAGATTCCTCGTTCTAAATCCCTGATTTCCTCAATGAAATTCCTAAGCTTGATGATTTAGTTATAAATTTTTATATCCTGAAATTAGTTCGAAAGTCGCTTAACAACTTCTTGTTAGTTTTAGCTCTGATTGGATAATACAATCGATAGTGTGATAGTTGGTCTTCATGGATTCGACCCCTAAGTACTACTTCGTTTGCTATGCACTTGAAGTAGGATATAGGGTTTAAAACTCATTGTATCAACAACGATAGAAACCTTAGACATGTTATTTTTTCCAACGACTCTTCCATATAGGATATACTCTCAATTAGAAGTATACTCATTCAAGATGCAAGAAAACAAATCTATAGATTAGAACGTATATGATTTTCTTAAACTCGTTGGAGATTTGAGACATTTACAAATAGAGGTAGAAGAAGAGACTCAGGAAATTCTACTACTGAAGTCTTTACCAGAAGAATATGAACATTTGAGAGAGACATTAACATATAGCAAAGATAAGCTATGTGTGGATTATGTGGTTATGGCTGCAAAGTCAAAAGAAGTTAAACTGAAGAGAGGAGGAAACACCAAAGAAAATGGAGAAGGACTATTCATAAGAGGCATATCAGAAGTGAAGAAGAACAACAGTTGGTCCAAAGGAAGAAGTAAATCAAGATCAAAGTCAAGAGACAAGAAGAAAGGCGAATGCTGGATCTGCGGGAAAGAAGGTCACTTCAAAAGACAGTGTTATAAGTGGATTGAAAGAAATAAAGGAAGAAGTCAGTCTCAAGAAGAAGGAGAGTCATCTTTAGCTAAAGATGATGCTAAAGACCTTGTGGGATTAGTTGCATCAGAAGTGAATCTATCATACGAAGAAATAAAACAAGATGAATGGATTCTAGACTCTGGCTGCTCCTTCCACATGACACCTAGGAGAGATTTGTCCATAAACTTCAAACAAAAATCAACAGGGAAAGTCAGAATGGCCAATGAGACATTCTGTCATGTTGAAGGTATATGTTCAATAAGATATTTTAATCCAGATAACACTAGTTTTATTTTATTCTTCATGATGTCAGGTACATGCCTGGAATATCAAGGAATCTCATCTCACTCGGAATGTTAGAAGAAAGGGGATGTTCATTCAAGGGAGGAGATGGAACATTAAAGGTTGTTAAAGGGAATATGGTAATTCTAAAGGGTCAAAGAAAACAGTCCTTATACATTCTTCAAGCCAGAGTAGAAGTCACAGAAGTTAATACTGCAGTTTCAAAGAAAGCTTCACAAAGCAATGAGGAAGATAAAACAAGACTCTGGCACAGTCGTATGGGACATATTGGTGTACAAGGACTACAAATCCTTTTGAAGAAAGGATGCATAAAAGACATTAAGATCACAGATATCAAGTTCTATGAAGACTGTGTGTTTAGCAAAACACATAAGGTAATTTTTGGTAAAGGTAAACACGTTTCCAAAGGTAAGCTAGACTATGTGCATTCTGATTTGTGGGGATCACCAAATGTACCATATAGTTTAAGTAAATGTCAGTATTATATTTCTTTTACTGATGATTATTCTAGAAAGGTATGGGTAAGTTTTCTCAGGTTAAAAGATCAAGCTTTCAAAAGCTTCATCGAATGGAAAAGGATGGTGGAGAACCAAACAGAAAGAAGAATTAAAAGACTAAGAACTGATAACGGACTCGAGTTCTGCAACAAGGAATTCGATAGTTATTGCAAAGAAAAAGGAATAATAAGGCACAAGACTTGTGCTTTCATGCCACAACAAAACGGAGTCGCAGAAAGACTCAACTGAACCATAATGAATAAAGTTCAAAGCATGTTGAGTGAGAGCGGACTGGAACCAAAATTTTGGGTAGAAGCTATGTCAACAGTGGTATATCAGATTAGCAGATCACCTTCATCGGCAATAGAGTTCAATATACCTGAGGAAGTTTGGACATCTGCAATACCAAATCTCGAGAATCTGAGAATGTTCGGTTGTTTAGCTTATGTGCATTCTTCAGAAGGCAAGTTAGAAGCAAGAGCAAAGAAATGAATCTTTACTGGATACCCACCAGGAGTAAAGGGATATAAAGTCTGGTTACTGGAAGAGCAAAAGAGTGTTGTCTTTAGAGAAGACATGGTTTACAAAGACGTCAAAATAGAGAAATTAAAAGGTATGAATCATTTAGATAATTCTAACAGATTTATGAGTTTTGAATTCTCAGATGATACAGAAGAAGGTGGAGCTATAAACACAAGAAAGGAAGATATAGCTAACTGATACTACGAGTTTTAACCTTATATCCTACTACAAGTGCACATCAAATCTAGTAGTATTTAGGGGTCGAATTCCTCAGAGTACCAGAGTTACACTTCCAATTTCTATCAAATCTCAAGCTATATCAATCAATTAGGAGATTAGAACTAACAACTTAATGGTTTAAACAATAACTAAAAACAACCAGGGTTAGGGTATTCTTCTGAGAAATCGAACTCATAGTTAGGGAAAACTATTCAGGAACTATTTTTTAACCTATTCTCGACTTGAACATAGAATTAGATAAACCAACTCTCTCTGCGCTTATCCCTCTGTAAATTAATCTAAAGATCCTAACTCTCGTTTGTTTCAAATTATAAACCAGCTTTAATCGATTACGTTCAACTATCCACAATCCCTCATAGCATCAACTCTCATTGGTAGTGAACATTTGCTCATCCAAATTAGTTCTGATTCTTAACAAGCTTATGGAATGCTAACAACCTAGATTCATAGATTAGGTGGCCAGTTTAACCTAAGCATTAAACTCAAATTTAGATGGAGAATCTTTTATTCATCAATCCTATCTGTTCCCTAACATCTGAATTCTATAACCCTAGAATCCCTAAACCTGATTTGAGAAACTACTCAGATATGGAGAAAGAAAGAAGAGAAAGCATGATGAAGGAAATCATAAAATGTAAATAAATCAACAAAGGGTTCAGAAATTCTTCTCAAGGTGTGAAGAGATCTTCTCCCTAGCTTACAAATCTAAAAGCTGCTGCTCTGAGTCTTAGAAATGTGTTAAAGGAAATAAAACTAAGAAGAGTATTTATATGATCTAAAACAGAGGTGTAAAAATCGTGAAATTAGGTCTGTCTCGTAAGCGTTGTTCGATCGATCAAGGTGTTGATCGATCGATCACTGAGTTGTGGTCGATTTCTCAAGTTGCCAAGTCGATCTTCAAATCGAGCACTTCTTTGGAGGTGAGAGTTGTGATCGATCGATCAAGGTGTTGATCGACCGATCCTTCTTCTCGTACAAAACTCTAGAAAATGCTCCAATCTTCTCCAAAGCAAACCATCAAACATGATTCCAATTCCTAACATTTTTCACCTAAAAATACTCTAAAACACAGACAAATACTATGTAAATAACTATATTAATGAGCTCAAAACCGACAAATATGAGGTGTATCACTGACACTCAACCAACACAGACTAAAGATGATACATAAGATAATACAGGATCTCTAAGCGACTATCAACTTGCAAGAGACAGGACAAGGAGAAATATCCATCCACAAACAAGATATGAAGATTACGAATGTGAAGTTGAAGCTGAATATAGTGCAGTATCAGCCTTTATTTGTGCTCTAACAGAGGACGCAGGTCAAGGAGAACCAAGTTCGTATTCAGAAGCAATGCGTGATCCTGATAGTGAAAAATGGAATGAAGCAGCAGTCGAAGAAATAGAATCTCTACACAAAAATAGAACTTGGGATCTCGTAGATAGACCAGAAGGAAAAAGGTAATCAGGTGTAAGTGGGTGTTCAAAAGAAAGGCATGTATAACTGGTGTAGAGAAGCCAAGATACAAAGGTAGATTTGTAGCAAAAGGCTACAATCAGAAGGAAGGAGTGGACTATACGGAGATTTTTGCTCCAGTAGTTAAGCATAAAACAATTAAATTTATTTTTTCTATTGTTGTTAACTTTGACTTTGAGCTGCAGCAGTTAGACGTGAAGACTGCCTTACTTCATGGAAACCTTGATGAATACATTCTCATGGAGCAACCAGAGGGATTCATGAATAAAGATCATCCAGATAAGGTATGTCTCTTAAAGAAATCTCTGTATGGGTTGAAACAGTCACCTAGGCAGTGGAATAAGAGATTTGATGACTTTATACAAAGAAATAAATACATAAGGAGTGAATTTGATAACTGTGTATACTATAAGAAATTAAAGTTAGATCAGTGTATCTATTTATTGCTGTATGTAGATGATATATTAATTGCATCAAAAGATAAGTCTCAAATAGAGATTTTGAAAGACTTATTGAAATCTGAGTTTGAGATGAAAGATCTCAGTGATGCTAAAAAGATATTGGGAATGGAGATTTGTCGTAATAGAGTTGCATGTACACTAAAAGTTTCACAGGAAAGTTACTTGATGCAAGTCCTCAGTAACTTTAAGATGGATCAAGCTAAAGCAGTGTCAACGCCAATAGGATCACATCTGAAATTGAAAGCGGCTTCAAAACAAGAATTAAAAGAACAAGAGCAAAGCATGAAGAGCATTCCATATCAAAGTGCAGTCGGAAGTATCATATGTATGCGATGATAGGAACAAGAACAGATCTTGCTTTTGCAGTAGGAGTAATTAGCAGATACATGAGCAAGCCTATCAAGGATCATTGGCAAGCAGTAAAATGGGTGCTGAGATATATCAAGGGATCAATTACAACAGATTTAAGTTTCAGGAAGGATGAAAATTTTACTACAACAGGATATTGTGACTCGGATTATGCAGGAGATCTTGACAACAGGAAATCAACTTCAGGCATAGTGTTTACAGCAGGTGGAAACATAGTAAGTTGGAAGTTAAATCTTCAGAGCATAGTGGCACAATCATCAACGGAGGCAGAATATGTATCACTAGCAGAAGCAGCTCAAGAAGGCGTATGGCTAAAAGGTTTAGCAAGTGAGTTAGGATATCCTCAAGACAAAGTGAAAATCTTCTGTGACTCTCAAAGCGCAACAGCACTAGCCAAAAATGTTGTGTATCACGAGAGGACAAAGCATGTAGTAGTCAAGTTCAACTACATCGGAGATCAGATCAACAAAGGATAAATTGAAGTGTTGAAGATACCAACGGCAGAGAATCCAGCAGATATGCTCACCAAGTTCATTCCGGTTTATAAGATGCAAGAAGCTTTAAAGATGCTTCGTGTGTTAGAAAACTAAAGACAAAGAACAAGAAGATCCACCAAGACAGAAGGAAGATCAAGACTAGGTGGAGAATTGAAGTATAGTCATGATCTAAGTACAAGTAAAGGAAGACTCTGTGTGCACCAGAGGCTTCAGGTATAAGGAAGAAGCTAAGGAGTTAGGCTTAAGGATCCTTAATGGATCGGAGAAGCTGGTTCAATTGTTGGACCAGGCCACATCACACAAGTAAGCTATAAGACCAAAGCGAGGACAAGGCCCATAAGCTAGGAAGCGAGTAAACGAATCGTTTACTCGTTAATGATCATCTTCTTCACTATTTAAGTTCTGTTACGTTTCTTTTAACTATGAGATTATAACAGAGAGTGATTGAGAGATGTGTAGAACTCATTGTTCAAGTTGTAAAGCTTGGTGATAGTGGATTCAGGAGTATAATCTCTGACAAGATGTAGGAAACCATTTGGTTCCGAACTCGTTAAACTCTTGGTGTCTTTCTCTCTTTCTTTTTCATATCATTGAACTCAAGAATAACGATTCAATTCGTTCATTGTTTTAATTAAGATTTATTTTTAATCAAATTATTATAATCTTTCTTTATCAAAATTTTTGTTGTTGAAATTGTAGTCTCTATTGACTTATGTTGGAATGTTGCTATATATAAAATGCAGAGCCACAAGCATAAGAAAAATAAAATATAGAGAATTGATCAACGTTGTTAGTTATGGAGAATGAGGCTATTGTAGATGGTGAAATGGAGTTTCTAATGGGGATGTTCAATTTTGATCAATGTTCATCTGACTCGAGTTCTTATGATGATTATTCTTCGTTTGGTACAACTCTACAAGAGAAGTATCCGGCCGTTCTTGACATTTCCGATCACAAAATAAACCTCAATGCTGTTTCACAAGTAAGTTCAAGTAAAATGCAGAAGCATATCTATTCTTCTATTTAACTATGTGCATAAGAGCATGTCACATGTGGTTTTAACATCTCAAACCGTATGCACAAGAGCAATTGGAAAAACTATTAATGATATCTTTTAAACTGTGATAAACTATCAAAATAGAATCATCTTTTTACCCTTAAGAATGATTTATAACCTTTTGTCAAAATATAAACTCATAGGTAACTGAGTGAGGGATGTTAAGAACTATTTCATAACTAAAACAAAATTTGGTGGACCTAGGCCTGAGTCTCTAGGAAAATATAATACGTAAAAAAATATTTTCTAGCTTACCAATATGGTGGCTGAGTAGATGAATGATTGCTAAGCTTTCAGGGTGTTGCTTACATAAACTACATAAACTCTGGTTTGATTTCGCTAAGAACTTAGAGCACTTCTTATGTATTAGTCGGTTCTAGATTTATCTGAATGATCGATGCATGATCATCATTAGTAAGTATGGTGCCGGAGATTCTAGTGCTTCAAGTCTAGATGTTTCATCTTATATAGAGGTGTCCAGTGGCCTTTCATATCTATAGGGATAGTCGGGTTCGCCTTGAGTACTATCATAATTAAAAAATCTAACTTTGGTGCATCTTATAAGGAATTCATTCTCCATTCTTGTAAAACTAATACAAGAAAGTTATTCTTTTGAAATGTTTTTATTATCAAATGCGAAGCCATTACCATGCAATACCAATAAGCTAATAACGATAAACGTAAAACAGGGGCAAGAGAAACCTTGGAAGAGGCAAAAGTTAAGCGAGGGAAGCAATTTGGTCATTGAGCCTAAGAAGGATTCGCAAGAAAGTGAGAGCCCAAGTAGCTTCAATTGTTCGGATGATGAGACGAGAACTTTAAGTTTAGCAACTAATAATACATCAAAAAGACTTAAAGGCAAAGCAAAACGCAACAAAGGGATAGCTTGCGATCCTCAGAGCCTATATGCTCGGGTAAGTAATTCAAGAAATTGTTAGTTGTGATAGATATTCTACACCAGAAGTTGAAATTATTATAATCTTTTATATATATATATATATGATATTAATTATTTCATTCATTGCCAATTAATTTTGAGTTAATAATCTATAATTTATTATGATATCAAAGCCTAATGTAGGCCCAACAGACTTGATGAATCTTGTTATAATAATTTGAAATAATAGGACTAGAATGATTACCACATCTCAAAAAGACATGTTCGAATATGATAGATATGTCACATTGAAAATTGGAAGTATTATATTCTAAGTATATTTGATACTCCACTTTTTTTGTTTTTGGTCGATATATTATACTCCACTTATTGCCAAGCCCTTAATATATTTATGAGAAACTTAACAAATCTTTTTCATTATTCTGATTTTGTGGAATAATTAAAGCTGTTGACGAATGGTGTAGAAACGAAGAAAGAGGATTAACGATAGACTAAAGACATTGCAAAACTTAGTTCCAAATGGGACAAAGGTCGATATAAGCACAATGCTTGAAGAGGCCGTTCATTACGTGAAGTTCCTCCAGCTGCAAATCAAGGTAAAGACTTTTGTCTAGCTAGTTTGAGTCTGTGGTTGTTACTGTCATACATGAAATTATGTAAAACTATGTTTACAACATTTCTCAAAAATAATAGTTATTGTTTTTGACAATCTTGTAATGTAGCTATTGAGTTCTGATGATCTATGGATGTATGCACCTCCTGCTCACAATGGCCTCAATATGGAACTTCAACACAATCTTTTGTCTCGACTTATGTGATCAACTATATCGTTTTCTCAAAACTATGTAAACATTTGGTGTCTTCTATAATATTATTTATTATAAAAAAACAATATTATTGGAATAACTTATCCTGTTTTTTTATTCCGTTTTTTTTCCAAGAAGTGATATTATGGGTTTTTTTTTTTGTTTTTTCCAATTTTTGTCTATTCTGTTCTATCACCTTGACATTTCTTTTCTAAAATTATAATTACTAAGTCAATAGGAACAAAGGAAATGACAAAAAAATCTCAAAATGCTTTTCCGTCAGGTGGTTAAATGTTTCTGTCTTTTACACTTTACAGAACTTGATTCTAGATAATCTATCTACTAACCTTGCTTGATAAAGTCTAAGTGATAACAAAAAAAAAGATCAAATTCCAAATCACAGAAATGAATGCTAAATTTGAACTTATTAACATCCAAACTCGGCATCATTGAAAAACAAAATCCACAAACGAACAAGGTGTTCATACTAAATCGGTTTACTGTTGGCAAAAACACAAAAACTAAATCGACTCACTTGGTTAAAGATTTATCCTGATTGCTCCTTTTTAATAGGATTCAAGTCTTCCCAAATGCAAACAGTTCTTTGGAAGAAATGGTTTACGTACGTACACTCTTACATGTATTATCAATGGTATGCATGATCCTGAAATTTTGGAGGCCCTAAACAATATAGGATTTAGAGGTCTATTTTTATATATATAAGTATAACTAAAATTCTAAAGATCTGAACTTTCTATAGTTGAAAAAAAAAGTGTGCATATGATAGAGTTTAATCTCTTAGTCGTCCCGAATTTCATCATAATCATGAAAGTAAACATTTATCCACCTTATATATATATTCTTTTTAATTTATTGTTTACAAACAGATATTTTAGCGATAGAAGGAAAGTCAAACTGATACAACACCCAAACAAGGCCTAGTGAAGACACAAGAACAGGTAATGGTCCAAACATCCAAAGCAACAAAGGTACAGAAACACACATAACTCTTGTCCCAACCATAGCCATAAAAAATCCTCTCTCCAACACCAATCTTGTATACTCTCTAAACGAATCTGTCCCAGTCATATTGAAAGAGCAATCAAACTCTCCTTCAGACTTCTTAGCAATCGCGTTAATGAGGAAAATTGCATCCATCAGATAACTCACAGCAAGTGAGCTAAAGAAGAAGCTAGCTGCCAAAAGCAGAGAAGTAGAGGCATATTTGAGGACGAAAACTCTTGCGTCTTGTGAGCCAACGACGTCGTTATCGGTGTTTGTGAAGAGATGGCTTGCTTTGTATGCATTGTTAGTCATTGCAGCTAGAGAAGTAAAGACAAGCATGGCGATAGTAGCTGTGAGAATTGTAACCATTTTCTTGTTCCTTAAGCTTTGGACTGCTAACATCCCAGTCTTATCGTCACCCTATGTTTCCATCATGATTAATAAATTAAGAAGAGATAATTTGTTAGCAAAAGTAAAAAGAAAGATGATATTGATTATTTGATTCTTTTGGACACAAGAATTTGGTCCGTGTATAAATAAAATTATTTTTACGAAATTATGTATACATGAAATTTTGACAAAAAACATATATACATGATGTTTGAAGTGTTTTTGGTCTTGGCATAACTCTAAAGTACATAAATTAACCATCCTTTGTGACTTACAGAAAAAAAAAAATTCATCTCAATGTTTTGCTCAATATTAAATATTCTTTGAAGTCACGACCAAACCACGAAATTTTTTTTTTTTGATAAACAACCACGAAAATATTGGTAAATATATATACAGAAATAGCTACGAAAAGTTATCAAATAGTCATGAATTGAACCACAGATTATCTAGCCACGAATGTATGGCTACATACTTTTCCGGAAAAATAAATTATTAGACATAAATACCAAATAAAAAAATTGATGCCAAGAGCATGCAAGTAAAAAAGAAAGGAAAAAGAAAAGAGAACCTCTTTGATTTCACGGAACCAAGATTTGCGTTTGGAGGAATCAATGCCAAGAGAAGTACGAGAAGGATTGTGCTTGAAGCTGTTCCACAGAAAGACATGATATCCAACAGCTATGAACAAACTCAATGGAACTACAACACTGTCTGTGTCCAACTTCATTTTTGGTTTTTTTTTTGGGTGGGTTATAACAAGACTTATAATTCTAAATCGCATTAATAGACGTAAATATATAAAGATTATAAATCGCATTAATAGACGTAACTTTTTTTGGGTGGGTTATAACAAGACTTATAATTCTAAATCGCATTAATAGACGTAAATATATAAAGATTATAAAAAGTTAGTGGACAAATGGGATTCATTGTCAGATATCAAATGAGCATAGTGGAAATCTCTTCATGTGTTGCCGGCTTTAATTGTTTTGGACGTTTACGCAATTTATTATCGGTCGGCCATTTAATTTTTAAATACTTAATTTGCATTGGGATATACATATATTAAGCACATTTCAGCATCTGATTATACACTCACCTTATTTGTTAGGTCATTACTAACTGTGTTAAAGCACTATCTTATAAAGTTTGTTATCATGAAAACCTCATTCAGGCAAGTGTTTAAATAAAAAGTAATAAACAAACGAGTTAAACTAAACATCCGAAAAAACTACGTGATATATTCCATTAAGTCATATATAATATATGTGATTATTAGGATTATTAGTTATTGTTATTGTAATTAGTTAGTTAGCATACCTGAGGTTCAATTTTTCTGGTTTTCGGTTTTTAACTTAACTTTTTAACTTTCTAATTTAGTGGACAAAGTAGAAGAAAGTCTTAACCAACACTTGTGGCTTAGCGATAAATCTTCCAGGTGAAAATACAGGTGTTATGGAAATAGGCAGATGGATTTCTGAGAGGACTATGGGCCTAAAACTCATAACATCCTAGTTAAAAAAAAAAGAAGAAGAAAGTCTTGTTTTAATTTGATGATTTTCTTTCATATTTTTGTTTTTTTTTGGATAAACAGTAAAGTCAACGTCAACGCTCGGAAATTTTGAACGCCTCGACTTTCGAATCAATCAATTCTTTTATTTTTCTTTTATTTCGTCGAACTAATCAATTCAAGTGGTATATCTTATCATGACCTAAAACCAAAAAATATCTTATCATTACAGTGTATCATATTTCAAACCATTTTTAAGAAGAGAGATACTGAATTTTTTTCAGCTCCACGAATAATATATAAATTATTAAATAAATTTATACTCTTTATTTATTTATAGTAGTTCATGTTTTAGAAATTCACACATATTAAAAAAATATTGATTATTTTATTTTCCTAAACAAAACATTATTTATTACAAATTCTAAAATAATCTAACCAATCACAAATCAATCTGCAGAATTTAAATAATCAAAAACATAAAAACTATAATAAATTTTGCATAAAAATTTGAAAACATCAACTAAACAGAAATAACTTTTTTTCTAAAACATCAACTACAAAAATAAATTGAGTACTATTTACTACAAACAAATGTAACAATTTTTCTTCCGACCAAAAAAATGTAACAATTTTTCCTTAGGTAAATATAAAACAAAATATTTATCTAAATTTCAAAGTCAATTGAAAGACAAAGATACCGTAAATTCTACACAAATTTTTTTTTTCATTTCAGAAAGAAATAATAATAGTACACAAATTAAGATACTACATAAATTTAGTTAGATTTTAGAAAATATAGAGATGATGAAACCAAATAATGCTTTGCCATTTCTATAATCCAAAATTTTCATTTGTGAGATATGTTTATTCTCTCATATATTTCGGTGTTGGTATCATTTTCAGAGATATTTTGTTTTTTTCGTCACTTTTTGTATTCCATGATATTCGTCTTGTCTTTAGTAAACATTTTAGTTATGTTTTCTAAAACGTACATTAATGTCATACCAAATAAAGCCTAAAGTTACCAACTTTTTATTAGTTTGGATCCTTGGCATAAATCATACGTCAATCACCCACCTTTATTCCACAAAGAAAAATCAACAAAAAATCAGAGAAAAAATTACAAAAAATATGAAGTTTTGAAACACATACAATAACAAATATAGTAACAAAAATGAATAACAATAATCAATAATAAACTAAACAGAAGCAGCTAAGCTGGGAACAAAAGAAAACCAACGAAAACCACAGCTCCATTTCTCAGGCAACGAAGGACACTTTGGAACCCAATGCCATGTTCTTCTCCCAACATGAAAAAACAAAATCTCAGGCCAATTGTAACAACAAACACAAATCATATCCTTATGCCATAAACAATACACATGTTCATAATTATGATAACAAACCGAAGTAAACTTCCTACAAACAATGTCTGGTAATGTTTCTGATTCAATCCAATTCTCTGTTTCTTCTTTAAATTCCCAAATCTTAATACTTCTACAAATTCCATTACTTCCAATTCCTCCAACTATGTAGAGAATCTTCTTCTCAGGATCACTTACTAATCTAGCAAATGTGATTTCATTATTCGCCGGAAAAACTCCATTTCCGGTGTTTGTTGTCCATTTTCCGGTATTGAGATCAACACTTACGATTAAAAAAGGCTCAGATTTGACGAAGTATAACGACCCTTTGTAAAAGACTCCATCTTGAGTAAACCCACGAGGTAAGATTTGATCAACATCACCGAGTTTTCTCCATGAATGGTTGCAAGAATCGTAGATGCAAACGGATCTTGAGGAAGAAGAACAGAGAGTGAAGATTTTGTAGTTATCAGGAGAAGCTATAAGGGAGAGAAGCTCAAAAGGAAAAGGGTAAAAAGGGAATTTAATAGTTCGTGAAGATCTGGTTAAAGGATTGAAGATTGAAAGAGAAGAAACAGAGGAAGAAGAGATTGAGAAACAGAGGAGACCATGAGAAGAAGAAAGCAGAGAAGAGGCGCACGTTAGTGAGAGAGAGCGAGGGAGTGGTAACGTGCGCCATGAATGGAGATTGAATTCAAAGAGAGGGAAAGAGTTGAAAGATTGAGGATGAGAGAGGAGGAGGAATGAAGGAAGAGAGAAAGAGTGATCGGAGAGGAAAGTTGGAGAAAGGATTAAAGATCGGAGATGACGTGAAACTGATCGGAGAGATATAAGGGTTTTGAAAGGAAGGAAGGAGAGGATATGGTCAAGGATGTGAATTGGTAGAGAAGACCAGATGATTGGATCCATATCTATTGGTGAAGTTATGGTGGTTGGGGAAGATTCCGGTGACCAATAGAGGAAAGTGGAGGGGGTGGTTGTGGTGGTGATGGATATTGGTTTTTTGCCTGGAGCTCTGAGACTAAACATGGTTATAGTTTAGGCTGAGAGGATTTGCGGAGAAGGTTGAGACAAGTTGGTTGGTTTTAAGTTCGAGAAGACTATAAAAGGAAAGTTTATGAATTCTAGTTTACGTCTACTTGTTCACATTAATTGTTTGGACCAAGTTACAGGTAAACCGGATACAATTGATTGATATTCTTTATTGTTTTCAACAATTGATTGATATTCTTTATTGTTTTCAACAATTGATTGATATTCTTTATTGTTTTCAACAATTGATTGATATTGTTTAATGAAAATAAAAATAGATCGATGTACTTTACAAATAAATAATAGAGTTAGTAAAATTTTAAAAGGAATTATACCGGACTAAATAAATAGATATAAAATTTAATAACTGTTTTTACAAATAATTAGTTTGCTGTAATTTAACTTGACAACATATGGCTAAAAAGCATAAAACATGTGGTCTAATTGGATTGCCTCGGATCTAATTTAGTATTAGGTGAAAAAATCAAATTCTTTCAGTTTCAGTGGAAGCAATTTAGTTATGGATCGAGTCTTTATTGATCCTATTAATAAAAAGAATGAGTAAGATTGGCAAAAAAAAAAATTACAATAGATAATATATTTAAATTCTTTTTTTTTTTTGTCGATCTTATTCATTCTTTTTACTAATATGATCAACAAATGCTCGATTCATAGTCAAATTGCTTCAACTAGAGCTAGTGGGATTTGAACCCTTTATCTGGTGCCAAACTAGATCAAGGACAAGCCAACAGAGTCAGTTATTTTTTAGCAATTCTTTTTAATTTTAACTAGAGTAATTCAACTATATGTCGGACTTATCAATTATTGTTGACGAAAAACGTTATATACTTGAGGATACCAACAGTGAACTGGGCCAAATAGCCCGGTCCAACTTAGTCCAAGCACACTAACGAATTGAAGCGAGCTGGAATGGTTATAATCCCGAAAGTTACGCGAGTAATTAACGGGGTGACAAACAAATCAATCAACATTTATTGTACGAATTCGGGAGTAAATGCGAGGAGATTCTCATATAAAATGACGAGGTCAAGGTTATAAAATGGGAAGGTGAGAGCTCACTTAAGATTAAATTAAAGCGTTCTTTGTAGTTATCCCCTTTTTGCTTGTTTGATTCGAATAAAATTCATTATATAAAAATTCGCATTAACAAATTGGCGCCGTCTGTGGGGATATCTGATAGTTTCTTACAAGGAACCACATTAAGAGAGCTCGGATCGGAGGGACTACCAAACAAAGCACCATGCGAGACCTTGGATCGGCTAACAACCCGGGATCCACGTCGCAGGGCACCGATGACCACGTGGAGGATCAGCAAGACTAGGATGTCACGTATGGAGTCGGAAATATCGTCCCAACTGAAACCGCTGAGACGATAACATATCAGCGCCGAATAAGGACGATCGCTGAACTGCGCGAAATGGCCAACACCGCAAACGAGCAATTTTGCCAAAGTGAGATAAGAAATCAAGAACTGTAGGCTTGAATCATACGCCAAGAAGAGGACTTCAGGAAGTAACCTGCGAAACTTCGGGTCACCGTACTGGGCATTGATGATGAAAATACCCAGGAAACTCCGGCTAATAAGCATCCTCCACCAAATGGGATCCTCCGAGGGGTACGAGAAGAAGCACCCTGAGAAAGGATTAACGGCCAGGTCGTGTGGGCTAACCCCGTGGTACAAGATCAAAATGGCGAATCCATATCACAGCCAATCACGGTAGATGATGCTCCCAGCAGCTCAAGTGATTTGTAGAACTTAAGGTACAAACTATCCCAAACGGAGGGAGCGTGTTAGAATATCCAGGACGAGATCCAACAAACGGTAACATCGACAAGTGCGTCCAGGCTATCACCTAGAACACGCGCTGGGAATAGATGAGCTCAGACAGATGATGGCCAAAACTCAGCATGATTACACGATCATGCGTTCAGAATTACATCGCGCGTTATCCGCCGCTTCAGAAATCAAAAGCGTGATAGAACAGACTCGTCACACACCGTTCACGAGGCGGATCTCCAGTGCCAGGATTCGTGATATTGGGAATATCAAATTTCCCTAGTACGCCGAAAATTCAGACCCCGTAGCCCACATCAAGTCGTTTCACCTCGCTACGGATAAGGCACATCTTGACGGCAAAGAACGAGACACCGGATTCTGTCATTTCTTCTCTGAGAATCTGGTCAGGCCCGCCTTAGACTGGTTCCCCACTCTCCCGAGTAAGACTATAGACGGGTTTGAGCAGCTCGATGAAGTATTCCTCAAGCACTATTCGATCTTCATTGAGAACAGAACGACCATTGACAGTTTATTGAACCTGACTCAAATCAAGTTCGAACCGTTGCGCGAATACATAGCACGCTTCAAGGAAATGAAGTTCCGCAGTGTTAACATATCCGATGGGATGGTGTTAATCGTGCTGAGAAGAGGGGTTTGGCAGGCCTCCGCCTTCAGCCAGGATCTGAGCGTGCGGCCCCCTAACTCGTTAGACGACGGCTTGCACCGCGACTAATTATATCAACTAGGAAGAGCGACGAACCGAGCTGGGACGACGGTTGACGAGACCAGTAAGCGATTTGACAAAAAAGAAGCCCCCAAGGGAAACTCAAACGCAGGAAAAAGTCAAGAGGGTAACCGTCGACATGATAAGGAAACACAGGGACGACACACGTTCGCTGTCAAAAATTCGGCAAAGGTCGGAGACTAGTTGACATGACAAAATTTTGTGATTACCATCAAGCCCATGGGCACACCCTAGAGGAATGCATGATAGTGTCGCGGTTGAAGAAAGAAGGAAAATGGAAAGATGAAATGAGGAAAGTATGGAAGAATGATCAATGGAAGCGCGAGCGAAGCCCAAAAAATGACGAGGAACTATTGGCGGCCGAAGAAGAGAAACAAACCGCAAACCACGAGTTGAGGTAATAATCTGCAGGTTAAGCCTTTGTGGAAACTCGATAAATGCAATAAAGGCACATCAATAGAAAGCTAAATCACAAGCCTTGAGCTCAGGATCCAACCGGCCCGAAGGGCAAGAATCTACTCTCACATTTAGGGAAAGTGAGACCTTTCACCTCGAAAAGCCTCATGACGACGCCCTAATCGTTGAGCTAGACATCGATGGAATCCAGCTAGCAAGAATACTCATTGACATGGGGAGCTCTGTAGATTTTCTTTTCTATGATGCATTTAAACGAATGGGTTTCAAGGACAGAGAGCTGATCAGAGGCAAGACATCACTAATCGGATTCTCAGGCGATACAGTAATGTTAATGGGAATCATCCAGCTATCGGTCAAAGCCTCCAGGGTCAGGAAAATAACTAACTACGCACTAGTGGACAGGCCGACACCCTTCAATACTATCTTAGTGATGCCCTGGCTCTACTCTATGAATGCACTAGCATCAATATACCATCAGTGTGTAAAATTCCCAATAAGCAATGGTGAATGAGTCATCTCAGTAGCCAAGCCGCGTCACGGCGGTGCTATCAGGAAAATTTTAGACTGACCCGAGGTCCGACATTATAGCAACTAACCGAAGTAAATGATGATGCGAGCAGAAAAATGAAAGAGCTGGCTAACCAAAAACCAGACGTCGTAAAAACCGTGAAAGTCATCCCTGACCCTGATTTTTCCGAGATGTTTCTGAAGGAAAACTTGGCGACATTCGCTTGGTCACCACAAGATATGGTCGGGATCAGTCGATTAATAACATCCCACGAGCTCAACGTGGACCAAACCTATAAGCCCGTCAAGCAGAAATGGCACAAGTTAGGACTAGACCAACCGTGAGCAGTCCGCAATGAAGTCGAGAAATTATTAAAGTTGTGATCAATCCGAGAAGTAAAATACCCTGACTGGCTGGCCAACCCAGTAATTGTACGCAAAAAGAATGGAAAGTGGCGGGTATGCGTCGACTTCATGGATTTGAATGAAACATGCCCCAAGGATAGCTACCTGCTTCCCCATATCAACAAAATCCTCGAGAATACTGCCAGTCATCAACTACTATCCTTTATGGACGCCTTCTAAGGATACAACCAGATCTTCATGCACCCTAACGACAAGGAAAAGACATCATTCATCACTGAACAAGGAAAATATTGCTACCGGGTGATGTCTTTTGGTCTGAAGAACGCCGGGGCCACGTACCAAAGACTGGTAAACTTTTTGTTTGCAGAAGAACTGGGAAAACAATAGAAGTTTACATCGATGACATGCTCGTCAAGTCGGCTGATGCAAGGGATCACGTGGGTCAATTACGCCATTGGTTCAAAATCCTAAACAATATTAGAAAGAAGCTCAACCCTGACAAATACACATTTGGGGTGTCATCTGGCGAATTTCTAGGTTACCTAGTGACCAAGAGAGGAATCGAGGCAAATCGACATCAAATAAGCGCATTAATCAACATGCGATCACCCCGATCTAAGAAAGAGGTTCAACAATTAACGGGAAGAATAGCAGCCCTAAATCGGTTCATCTCACGTTCCACCGACAAAAGCTTACCCTTCCTCAAACTTCTGAGAGATAACAAGCGCTTTTTATGGGACGAGGCATGCCAAGATGCCTTTGAAAAACTCAAAACCTACCTCTCAACTCCGCCAATTCTAATAAAGCCTGAGCCCGGCGACGAATTGCTTCTTTACCTCGCAGTCTCAACCGCCACAGTAAGCGGAGTACTGGTATGCCAAGATAAGAATGAGCAGCTCCCAATTTACTACATCAGCAAATACTTAGTGGATGCTGAGACAAGGTACCCCATGATGGAGAAGTTAGCCTTAGCGCTAGTCACCACGGCTCGAAAACTGTGCCCATACTTCCAATCTCACACAATCACGGTGCATGAAGACCCAAGTACTGGCAGACTTTATTGTCAAAATAGACGTGGTAGCTGACCAGCCAGAGGAAGGGCGCTGGACCGTGCACGTGGATGGCTCATCCTCTCACACCGGGTCTGGATTTGGTGTCCGTCTGACAACACCTAAAGGAGAGCTCGTGGAACATTCTTGCCGACTATGCTACCCAACTTCCAATAACGAGGCAGAATACGAAGCACTGCTAGCAGCCCTACGGATCGCCCTCGGATTGGGGGTGATAAATCTCTCAGTTTTCAGTGACTCTCAGCTTGTAACAAGTCAATTCCACGTCGAGTACGAAGCAAAGGATGACAGGATGAATTCGTTCCTAAACCTCGTACAAGATACGACCTCTTAGTTTGAAAACTTTCATCTTGAGTGAATACCACGAGCGGAGAACGCAGTAGCAGACTCTCTTGTAGCACTCATGTCCACCTCTGAACCGTTCGTCAAACGCATCATCCCAGTGGAATACCTCGAGAAATCAAGCATAGATACCACGACTGTTTAAGCGCTATATATGGACGATGATGACAACCAGCCCGTCCACGAGCCTAAGATCACCTCGAACCCGGACAGGTGGGGGCCAATCACCCACTACATACCGCACAGAACATTACCATCGGACAAATGGGAAGCAAGGAAGTTATGAATCCAAAGCACCCGATTTTGCATTATTAACGAATATCTCTATAAGCAAAGCATAGCCGAACCTTGCTTATTGTGTACAACCAACGATGAGTCAGTTCAGCGTTTGTGGTAACCACTCTGGAGGACGCGCCCTAGCATTTAAAGTAAAACGCCATGGTTATTACTAGCCAACAATGATTAAAGACTGCGACGACTACGTAAGAAGATATCAAAAATGTCAAAGACACACTCCATCAATCCACGTCCCGAGCGAAACAATTGGCCAACTCACGATCCCATATCCATTCATGCACAGGGCGATGGACATTTTCGAGCCACTGGAACCTTCCGGAAAAAGAAAAATCTGGTTCCTCCTCATCGCTACCGACTACTTTACCAAATGGGTCGAAGCTTACCCTTATCAGCAAATCACGGGGCTACAAGTCCGAGAATTATTATGGAAAAATATCGTTTGCAGGTTCGGAGTGCCAGGAGAAATAGTCACCAACAATGGAACCAACCTCGTCTCTCAACAGGTCCAAAGCTTCTGTCAAGAGCTACAGATAAGATTAACCTCATCCACACCATGTTACCCTCAAGGAAACGGCCAGGCCGAAACAACAAAGAAAAAAATCCTTGCAAACCTAAAGAAACGACTAAATTCCAAGAAATCCTTATGGGCAGAGGAGCTATAGTCAGTACTATGGCCATATCGGACAACACCAAGATGCGCCACTAAGGAAAGCTCATTCTCGCTGTCTTACAGATTGGAGGCCATGGCACCGGTAGAGCTTAGTGTCCCGAGCTTGCGCAGAACAATGGTCGACCGCAAAAATGAAACAACCAGCTCATGGAGGATCATATGGACACGAGAAATGAAAGGCGAGAACAAGTGATGGTGCGAACCCAAAATTACCATTAAGTAATTGCCAGATTTTACAACTCCAGGATAAAATACCGCAAATTCAAGGAAGGTGACCTCGTCCTAAGGAAAGTATTCGAGAAAACCAAAGAACTTAATGCTGGAAAGCTAGGAGCGAACTGGGAAGGACCATATCAACAGTGGACTGGGCCAAATAGCCCGGCCCAACTCAGTCCAAGCCCACTAACAAATCGAAGCGAGCTGACGAAAGTTACGCAAGTAATTGACGGGGTGACAAACAAATCAATCAATATTTATTGTACGGATCCGGGAGTAAATGCGAGGAGATTCTCATCTAAAATGACGAGGTCAAGGTTATGAAAAGGGAAAGGGATTCATCGGAAAAGGACACGACAATCTCTGAGAGCTCACTTAACATTCAATTAAAACGTTCTTTGTAGTTATCCTTTTTTGCTTGTTTGATTCGAATAAAATTAATTATATAAAAATTTGCATTAACAATACCCGATCCATAGTAAAATATCTTATAATATCACACGAAACATTATACGAGGCAAATAAAATTTCCTAAAATGATACTTAATGAGAAAAAAAAATGACACTCAGTTAGTGAGCAAAAATAGAGTTTATGTTCGAATGAACTTTTACAATTATTGTATTCTTAACTTGAATAAGTCTAAATCTAATTAAGCTTTTCCACAAAAAAAAAAAGAAAAAAAAATCTAATTAAGCCTATATTTTAGTTTGGTCTTGTATGTCTTAAAATCAAATTAACCTTATTGGACGGTACAACCACTAATTTTAGGATGATTTTTCTTAAACAAATATCTTGTATATATCTATCTATATATATATATATGTATTTACATTTAAATAGAAACTGTTGACAAAAAAATATATACATGTTTAAATGAGTATAACAATAATATATTTTCTAAAACCAAACATAATTGAACTAAATCACTATTTTAGTCTTCTTGCATTGATCAAAATTAAATAAATCAAACTCAGAACAAGATTGACGAAGACAAATATAGAGATTGGATAGTACAACTACCGAAATTGTCTGGACAATACTTTTGAATTCTTCGTAATATCTTAAAATCCACGTACATGCACATGTTTAGAGGAGTTATCAACGTCATAACAGCGTCAAATGACCAATTCCTTCCTTATTCAATATCTAGAAAAACTGAAAAAGAGCAGGTGATTATTAAGATTAATCTTTGGACCACCTTTTTACGTTTTAGAATTTTACTTTTATTCTCTTCTTTAAGAATCTTCTATTTTGACTGGTAATCATCATAAATATCAATCATCTATACTAAAATTACCAGCTGGTGAATAAATTATCAAATTTAAGCCAGAAGAACAAAAATGT
Source organism: Lepidium africanum (assembly GCA_900406405.1). Taxonomy (NCBI): domain Eukaryota; kingdom Viridiplantae; phylum Streptophyta; class Magnoliopsida; order Brassicales; family Brassicaceae; genus Lepidium; species Lepidium africanum. The sequence continues at coordinate 17,799 of OVAX01001010.1, read as the reverse complement.
GATGAATAAATGAACCATATCAATCTTTTGTAGACTCGTCGCCATCAAGCTGTCTTCCCCATATTTTTTAATGAATTTATAATTTGAAAAAAAAAAAGGAACCATATGAAAATGATGGATCTTTCTAAGTTCTCGGCAAGGTATTAGAATTAAAGACATTTAATTATGCTTCGTGCTGAATACTATACAATGACGTTTTGAGATTTTTAATAACAATAATATGATGTTTTCTGGTTATTGCTCTTTAAATTTCTATTTTATTTAACAAGAAAAGCCTTTAGTTTGTAAGAAAATTAAAATACTTTATGTTTTCATTTTTTCCGGTTCATTTTGAATTCAGATTTGATTTTAGGATGTTATATATGACCGTTTATTGTTTTGTTTATTGTAGACAAGTTTTTTATTGTCAAACTATTGGATGGATAAGGTCTAGTCTATAATTCAAATACTCTTCTAAACCCCAAATAATAAAGTAATTAGGATTATATCCACGCTATAGTGTGAGATCAATTATTTTTTCAACCTGTATTTATTTAGTTCTTAGATCCGTACTAATATTTTTAATATAGTTTTCTAGATATTGTTTTAAAGACCCAAAAATCGAATCGAAATCAACCCATATCAAAGGAACCAAATCCAAAAAAAATATGACAAAATACCTCAATGAGTCATAAATCTATGTATTTGAAAAACCAAACCCAAACCTGAATCAAAACCAAATTAAGAATCAAATTTTAATTTTTCTATTAAAATTTTTATGTAAAAATACTCAAACCTAAACTTGATCTATACCGTACCAAACTCTATACGGAATATAAAAAAATCTGAATATTTTTTAAACCAAAATAACAAAAATACCAAAGTAGGTGAACCAAACTCGATAAAGTATCAGAATGTATCGTAAATCTATGTACCCGGAAAATCGAATCTAAATTCGAAATAGAATAGAATTAATAACCGAGTTTGACCGATATGTTTTTATTAAGATTTAATTTTTTTTAGAGATTTATCAATTAAATTTTTATTAAATTTGAATTTTTAAAAATCTGTAATAAAACCTACCTTAACCTATTTTAAAAGTTGTTATAAACCATAAGTTAAATTTTATCCTAAAATTTAAAACATAGTCTAAATGAAAGTGTCTCCCACTTTAATATAAAAACAACTCTAAATCTAATTCAGATGAAGAAAACTGCAATGGTGGACATTTAAAAATATGACAAAAACATTTTTATATACAAGAAAACCTTTTTCATTTTATTGTAGACAATTAAAGCATATCATGAATACAAACATCATAACTTATCTATAACTAAAATTGTCCCAAATACGTTAATATGATGAGTGCAAACCAAGTAAAATCACAAATTCTCTTTTCACATAACAGACACTTGAAGCATCTTTTCTATAAATACAACAGAATGGGTGAAGTAGAAGAAGAAGCATAACAAAACACTAATAGCATTCATAAGCAAACCACTCATATGGCCACAACTACTGTCCTTCTCTTCTTAGGGTTCTTAGCCCTAACGAGTACACTTAGCTTCAACGCCGAAGCTAGGCCTCAACCAAGTGATGAAGATCTTGGTACCATTATTGGACCTCACACTAGCTTTGATGAGGACGTAGGCACCGAGATTGGACCGCATACAAACGTTGTACAACCACATATAGATGATGATGATTTGGGGACCATTATTGGACCCGAGTTCGAGATCCATAGGCACGATTTTCCTGAAGATTTCATCTTTGGAACAGCTGTTTCCGCATTTCAGGTCAACATATATACATGCATATAACCATATGTACATTGTATGCTCATAACATTAGAACATTTAGATATACAGAAAGAATCATTCATCATTTATAAATTGGTTTGAGTTTTAGGTTGAAGGTGCTAAAAAAGGTTCTGGAAGAGGCTTGACCACATGGGACGAATTTACACACATGTATCCTGGTATAAATTACAGTAGCTATACGATCATGGCTAGAAAAATCGTGCCTATTTATGATTTTTGTGTTTTGAATTTTCGTGGCTTTTTGATAAATTTCTGTTGCTGTAGCTTTTCGTAGTTGCTACTTATAATTCAGAAACAACTATAAAATCAGGAAACCGAAAGAATGACATGTCATATATTTTAGGATTTTCTATAAAAAGAAACTGCAAATAATTTTATTTTTAATCTCCCAAAAATACAAGTTACTACTGAGAAATAAAAAGTAATACCTATAATGAGGCGTCCAAGACTATTTTGATTTTTTTTTAAAAAATTTAATATATGCCTTCGTAAAACTTTTTCGAAAATATGTATGATACTTCTATTCAAAATTATAAATATTATAAAATTGACTTATAGTTTCGGAGATGGAGAATAAACATGCAAAACATTGCGATTTGATTTTTTTCTTTCTATTAATCCTTTTTTTTTTGTTAAATGTAACCAAACCCTATATTTTGTTCATAGTATCTTCTCTTCGTTTAAAATATAAACGTAGAAGTTTATTTTCTTTAGGTTTTTTTCGGATACAATATTTTTCTTAATTTTTAAATCGCATTTTATCTTGCACTAAAATATGTTCTTGTGTATATAGACAAAGTTGAAAATCGAAGTGATGCAGATGATGGAGTCGACTTCTATAGCCGTTACAAAGTAAGTCATTGCTTCTTGTTTTTGTTAGTACTAACATATGTATTAATTTGTATCTTTATTTAAGGATTTATTTATAATGTGAGACGAGTTTGCGTAATGTGATGTTTATAGGGTGATATAAAATTAATGAAGGAGTTAAAAACTAATGGCTTCAGATTTTCATTCTCCTGGACCAGAATCTTGCCTTGTAAGTCCATCTCATTTACCAAACCACATTTATTTCACTGCAAATACAAAATATTCAATTCTGTTACGTACGATACATATTTGTATGTGTACGTACGTATTAATATTATATATAAAAAATTTCAGATGGAAAATTAAAAAAAGATGTAAACGAAGAGGGTGAGAATGGTGTAAACGAAGAGGGAGTGAAGTTCTACAATGATCTTATAGATGAACTTTTAGCCAATGGTTAAACAGCTCATAACTTAAATCTTAATCATTAATATATATATATATATATATATATATATATATTCATATTGTTTTTGCTTTAGTTGTTTTAAAAACAATTATAGCCCGAATTTTTATCATGCCTAAACTCAAATTAAGCAACAGAAAACATAGAAATCAAAGTTTTTGTTTGCCACTAAAAATGTTTATGTGTGTCAAAGATTTTTTATTTTATTACGAATATTTTTTTCGAAAAACCTTTTTAACCTTGTCGATAATAAAAAATTACAGGAATAGAACCTGCGGTAACTCTCTTTCACTGGGAATCTCCACTTGCTCTAGAAGTAGAGTACGGAGGTTTCCTAAACGAAAAAATTGTGTAAGTACTATTGTTAGATGAATTTTCTTTTAGTGATTTTGTATGCAATTTTATTTGTTGCTAACAAATAAATGAATTAATGTATTTAGAGATGATTTTCGAGACTTTGCAAAATTGTGCTTTGAGAGATTTGGAGATAGAGTGAAGAATTGGGCAACATTTAATGAGCCATCAGTATTCAGTGTTGCTGGTTACTCTAAAGGTAAGAAAGCTCCAGGACGATGTTCTCCTTCGGAAGCTACAAAATGTCTTGCAGGAGACTCATCAATGGAACCATACATTGTTGGCCATAACCAAATCCTTGCTCATCTTGCTGCTGTTCAAGAATTCCGAAAATGTGAAAAGGTTCTTTATAACATATCTTCATCTTCTATAAAATATATGTTAAAAGAAAAATTTGATCAACAAGATTAACTTCGCTTAAAACCCGAACTAATAAACTGCTAATGTTTCATGAAAAACCTTTAATTTGTATTTTATTAAATGATATGTTATTAAAAGATCTAAATTAGAAAATAATACATCTTTCATCTTTTATGTGACAATTACATAGTGCCAAGAGGGTGGAGGGAAAATTGGAATAGTGTTGGTGTCTCACTGGTTCGAGCCTAAAGATCCAAATTCAATTGAAGACGTCGAGGCAGCGAGACGATCCCTCGAGTACCAACTCGGCTGGTGAGTTCTTAAATATATTCTACAATATCTAATTTTGCAAAAAAAAAAAAAAAAAAAAAA
>OVAX01001010.1:0-13630 GCA_900406405.1 Lepidium africanum | reverse complement strand
TTTAAAAAAAAAAAAAAAAAAAAAAAGATTGACTGTTATACAATATTACTAATCAGAGCCAATTTTGGAGTATGCCTAAAAATGACATGAATTTGCTTTCTAATATTAAATGAATGGGGTTGAACTTGTTTATGAAAATGGCAGGTTTCTTAGTCCTCTCACATATGGACATTATCCGATCGAAATGCAAAAAGATATAAACATCAGAATGCTTGAATTTACTGAAGAAGAATCTAAGCAACTACAAGAATCTTTGGATTTCGTCGGAATAAATTACTATGGAGCATTTTTCTCTACACCTCTCATCACAATGAATTCATCAGAGCTTAATTATGGGGCTGATTTACATGTGAATTGGACAGGTACTATCAATATATACACCACAAGAATATTTTTTTCCCAACTCCAGATGGAATTTATATTGTCGAAAAATTTTTACCGGATAATTTTTTTTGCAAGATTCTGAAAAGCTAAAATCCATTAGAAATTCGTCAAAGAAGCAAAAAAACAATTATAAGTTAATATCAAATTAAGAATATTTCATATGAAAAGTTAATGCTTGCTTTTCTTATTTATGGATTTTACAGCTGAACAAAACCATTCACCTCATCTTAAGGTACTCTAGAAAATTCTTCCAAAACAAATTAGCATGTATTTTTCTTTACATGTACATATATATAATGTATAACATGGTCTCTATACCTACGCATAAACAATATATGTCTTATTTAAATTACAGTCAACTTCCATGGGGATAGTAATATATCCAGCTGGTTTACTGAAGCTATTGAAACATATCAAAGACAAATACAAAGACCCAGAGATTTACATTATGGAGAATGGTAACTTATTAATTAACTTTTATCATATTTATGTTTGAGTTTTGAGTGAGTAATTAGCATGATGTTAAGTTGGTTTTTAGACAAGCCATATATACCAATTCAAGTTTAATTGGTAGGGATGGACGAGCTCGACGATGGGAAGAAAAGCGTAGAGGAAGCCACTAATGATTATGGAAGGAAAGAATTCATCAAGAGTCACATCTTAATCATGGGTAAATCAATCAGGTATATAACTAGCTTTCGGCATTCGATTCATCAGTTCTGTTTTTTAGGTTTCGTTAGGTTTTGAAATATGATAACCAATACGTACCGACTAAAATTTGTATCGGTTTAGTTTTGATTTCGAATAGGTAGAACCAAACTAGACTCGGAATAATAACCAATTAGGTTCCCGTATAGTTACTTGTAACCAAAAATAACTAAAGTTCCGAAAGAAATATGATTACTAACCAAAATATTTTTAGTATAAATTAGTTTTGATTCTTATTTGATTCTATTTGCTTCTCGGTTAAAACCAAACCAAAGTTACCTAAAAATTGGAACCGAAAACTTCTTTGCCAAGAATCAATATTTTCGGTTCAGTTTAGTTTGGTATTGCGGTTCTGATTAACATGTAAGGTAGAGTTACAAAAATCCGATTAAGAGAATACTTTCTGCAGAAAACCTTTTTAATATACTTTTATTGTAGCTTGTAACAATGATGCAAACATCTTTCGAGTTTTGTCCGAATGAAAAGTATTAAGCAAGTATGTAATTGGCTGATTTGCAGGATGGACAATGTGAGGCTAAAGGGTTACTTCATATGGTCGTTAATGGACAACTTCGAGTGGGAAAGAGGTTATAGAACCAGATTTGGACTCTATTACGTCGATTTCAATGACAACATGAAACGATATATGAGGTCATCTGGTAAATGGCTAAGTGAGTTTCTCGATTCCAAAGAGTCTCTTCATAAATGTTACTTTGAAGGCCATCGTGAGAAAGGATTTGCTCCCAAATTGTTCGACAAGGAGTATTTGGATCCCGATAATATACGTCTACAATACACTAGCGATTTTATTTAAAAAATATGATATGATATCTACTAGTGTGCTCAGAATAAGAAAACATAATAAGCTGAGATGCTATTTATTTATATGGTGAGTGTTTATGCACATACTTCTTGTGGTGTAAGCTCCATCATCCCAGGTAGCTCTGGGCATTATACCCCATACCCGAATAAGAACCGAAATGAAATTTCGGATCCATTCGGTTTTGGTACCTTTAACAAATACCCCCCATGGTTTCAAGTATTAATACCCGGGGATATTGGTTCTGGTTCAGTTATTTACCTGATACCCATTCAGGTTCAGTTTCCTTTTGTCGATTCAACTTCCTGTGAACCCCTTGATCTTCTTTGTATTATCAAAATAAATCCCTAATTACAAACTGGAAACTCTAGCTCATATAACATAATCCTTTCTGTCACTGGAGTTTTCTCCACCACAGCAATTCCCAGGCCTGACCATCTTGGCCTCTCCATGGGCCAACTGATGCAGGTTTGCTTTCAAAACTCTGCAGAAACAAGTTCATGTTATTCTCACATGATCATTACTATAAGGTACCAATTTCAAGCCATTCTACTTACTCAACCAGCTCTTTATAACTACAGACAAAACATAAGAATGATACAAATATAAGTGACTTTCTCAATGCAAGTCAAGTTGTACCTTAATGGTTGGGTAACTACTCTACCAATAATCTTTACAGGAACATTCTCCATTCTTAAAGTAATGCAAACATTTTGTGTCCTCCAACAATATGTCACAGCTGTATCTCTTCGAGACATACTTTGCGGTATCATGGCAATCACGACACATCCTAAGGTTTTTCAAGATCCTTATTGTTTTCTTAGGTCCATGTGATGAGGAAATTAGACCAAATGCCATGGCAAACTTTTCGCTGTGTATACCATCCTTCCCTTCGTCCTCTATCATAAGTTCTCCATTATAATGGTCATTTCTATGATCCACCCTACACAATTTTTCCACCCAGGGATTGAGCACATCTGTACATAATGTTGACTGATCACTTGTAGTGAAAGTGTGAATACAGTTTCTGACTTCAATCCAGCTCTGCCCAAGAGGTTTCTTCAGTAAGTTATCTTTCCGTGGCTTCTTTCCTTCTAATGATCTCCCAAGTTTTGCTCCTAATGCATAGATCTGTGAAACCATACTTTCAGTGACAGGATTTTCAGGTTCCAAGGAGAATAAGTTCTCTGCTGCATGAATTGCCATGTCAATATCACCATGAATCCTGCAGCCGATTAAAAAGTTTTCCCAGATGGGTGTTTCTGATTGAACATTCATCTCTTGGATGAACTGTAGAGCTTCTTCAAGTCTGTTGGATCGTCCATACAAAGTAATCATAGCAGTACAATGTTCCAGAGCAGGAATAATATGGTAATCATTCGCAATGCTGTAGAAGACTTTCTTTCCTTCGTCTACATTTCCCATTAGACCGTAAGCGAGGATAATACTCGAAAGAGTTCCTCTGTTTGGCTTAATCCCCTGTGTCTGCATCTCATTAAAAAGCTCAAGAGCTAGATCATAGCTACCATGTAAAACATAACCTCCAATCAGTGAATTCCAAGTTATTATGTCTTTCGTTTCCATACCCTTGAAGATGGTTCTTGAGTATTCTATATCCCCTGACTTAGCATAAGTATCTGTTAACGCGTTTTTAACCGCATGAATAGCATCTAAATTTCTTCGCAATACACAACCATGTATCTCTCTAACCATTTTGGTTGCAAGAAGATTGCCACAAGCCGGCAAAAGACTTAGAATGGTAACTGAATTTGGCATGAAGCGAGAAAACTGCATCTTCCGAAAAAGTTCCAAGGCCTCGTCCTTTTTTCCATTCTGTATGTAGCCCGCGATGATAAGGTTCCATGATGCAGTATTCCGCTGAACTTTTCCATCTTTTTCCATCCTCTGAAATAGGTCCATAGCCTCATCCTCGTCTCCATTCTTTATATATCCTGAAATCATCGTGTTCCATGTGATAATATTTGGTTTTACATTTGCATCTTGCATCCTTGTGAATAACTCATAAGCCTTCCCACAATACCCTGCTTGGCAATACCCAGTAATCATTGAATTCCAAGTATATACATCCTTATTCTTTACCGAATCGAAAACTTTCCTTGCATCTTCCAGTTTCCCACACTTCGAATACATATCAACCAGAGAATTTCCCACAAGCACATCATCAATAAAACCCATCTTCACAGCAATAGAGTGAACTTCTGAGCCTAAGTTTATAACTTTTAAACATGAACAAGCAGACACAGCACTCATGATAGTGACTCCATTAGGCACTACACCAGCTAAAAACATCTTCCTAAACATATCTAATGCTTGATATCTCAATCCATTATGAATCAAACCCGAAATCATAGCTGTCCAAGTAAACACATCAGCAGTTATACCAAAATTCTCCATCTTCTGCATCAAATCCATTGCAGCATCACATTTCCCTAGCTGATTATAACCCCCAATCAATATATTCCAAGTAACTAACCCAGGAGCAATCCCTTCTTTTTCCATCTCTTCAACCAAACGTACAGCTTCTTCATGTTTACCATTTTGACAATAAGCTAAGAGTACTGAGTTCCAAGCAACCACATCTCTCTCTTCCATACGTCTAAAAAACTTCTCAGCAAAACTTAATTCACCACATTTCGCATACACAGCTAATATAGAGTTGCTAACACGAAGACAAGAAGTCATCCCAAGTTTTATAACAACAGAATGAATCAACTTCCCAGTCTCAACATCTCCACAATTAGCACATCCTTGTAAAATCTTAGGAAGCAAGAAATCATCAGGCAAAACTCCATCTTCCATCATCAAACAAAAGAGCTTAGAGACTTCTCTCCATCGATTTGCTCTAGAGTAAGCACCAATCATAGCAGACCAAGTATAAAGGTTTCTCTCTCGCATTGAATCAAAAACCTTACGAGCATCAACAAGACACCCACATTTAGCATACATACTCAACAACTTCGTCTCCACAAAGACATCAGATTCAGGAAACAAACCAAACCGAGTATGAAGAATACGACCCAAATGGATAGAACCAGAATCAATGCATGATTCCAATAAATTGAGGTAAGTACTTCGTTTGATCTTAGTACCTTGTTGAAACATTGAGTCTAGAACTTTCTCAGCTTCGAGTAAACTTCCGTTTCTACACAAGTAGTCCAATTGCTCGTCATTGGGTTCCTTTCGCTTGAAGAAAGAAAGATTTTTTTTCCTGGATTTTGGATGAAGTTCAGGAGAATTCTCTATTTTTGCTGGAATTTGATAATTCAAACAAGTTTTTGGAAACGATGGTACGAATAGCTTCTCCATTGACTTGAACGTATCGACAACTCTCTTTCTCCTTTATCTCGATATTCTCGAGAGTTTACAGGATACAGAGTGAAAGTAAGCTCAACGAAGAAGAAGATAAGGTATCAAAAGCCAACGAAGAAGTTTTTTTTTTATTTTTTAATAACAAAAAACAGTTAAAATACATAATATTTTCTTATTTATTTATTTACTTATTTTTGGCTTTTGAATATATTCAAGAAGACAACGATTATAGAGATGGCGAGAGAAGTGAGATGATGAAGTTGATATCTACGACATTCCCGTCTGTGAAGCTTCGCGATATCAATCCTATAACTCCAGAATTAGTAAAATCGAAAATTTCACAAACCCAAGTCTCGATTTCACCATCTTCTTCGCAATCGCAAGAGAACTCGAAAGTCCCTAATCCCAAATCCTGGTGCGTTTATCTCATCCCCTCCACGACCGAACCCATCAAAACATATGTCGGAATCACCACTGATTTTACTCGCAGGTTCTTCATCTTCTCTATTCTAATCGAGAAATTGATTTGGTAGATTCTACTTCGAATGTCATCATGACCTTTCTATTCATAGATTTCAAGGAATCTAAAAACCAAAGTACTTGTTGAATGATCCCAATTTAGGTTTCTGCTTTGGATTCATAGATTTCATGGTTCGTTTGTTGCAGATTAAAGCAACATAATGGTGAAATCAGAGGTGGTGCAAAAGCTTCAAGTGCAGGAAGACCTTGGCTTTGTGCTTGTATCATTTCTGGATTCACTTGTCTAAGCCAAGGTACAATCCTTCTTCATCTCTAAGAATTGAAAGCACTTGTCTTGTGAATATGTATGCTTTATGGATGATGATGATAAGCTTTTTTTTTTTACTTTGTTTAATTTCTTTAGCTTCCTCGTTTGAATCAAAATGGAAAATATGTTCGAGAAAGTTTGCTCGGAGAAAGAAAATCGAGGAAATGAATCAGAGAGATGCTTTGCTACAACACCGGAAGAGAGCATTGGATAAAGTTGAGGAGTCACTAGACTGCAGTCATCTTGAAACTGACTGGAAAATTCTAGCCAGGTAACCGAAAACTAACTTAATTCATCAATGGAGTCACGAATGTTCTGTGCAGTGACTTGCTTACCCATGTATGAGTTTTTATGCTGGGACTTGACAATAGCAACTAAAAGAGTAGAACTAGCATTCGAGGTTACTTGTTCATATAGCAATACTTGTAACTTTTAAGGAACACACTATTTATGTAGTTATGCTAAAAGCTGTGAAAGTAATCAGCATTTAACATCCAACCAGTCTAAGCTTCAGATCTGGAGAACTATTTATCATCTTGAATTGCTCTGTATCTAGCTTGAAGTTCTGCACTACTTTTACATCTTTGAGGGCTTGGTTATGTAGTTGGAGTTTAGTTTTTGTTACCAAGGTGATGATGCTATGATCTTTGAACTGACATTTGATCAAATTGTTACTCATTTAGTGTGAGATTGAAGTGTCTTTTGAAGTATCATTAGGAAGTTTTAGGACCCGAGGTCTGTCCAAACTATTTGAGATCAAATGTCCACGTGTGTTTGCTCAAGTATTCTGCCAAAAATCGTTTAGAAATCACTAAGCTTTGTTACAAAAGCAGACCACTCTGCAGTCTTTGATCATTTTTGATTAGGTTTGTATAAATTAGGAACAAAATCAGTGAATCAGTTCAAACACGCTCAATGTCCAGATCAGTCGATGTAATTAGATGGAGTTTTGAAGTCCCCTGAGGGCTTTCTTGAAGACCCAAGTTAATCAGTTTTACAGCTTCTGTCAAGACAGAGTAAACCATTTGTACCATCTTGTAAACTGTAAGACCCACCTCACACCATTGGTGGTATCATCTAACTTCCAAGCCCGTCAACAAAACATCTAGAAACTGAGGGTTCTCGAGCTATAACCTCGAGATGTGTCCACGAAATCAATCGCAAGACACACTTTAAACTAGATCTCACATAAAGCTCCCAAAACAATGTAAAGTTAATGGTATCCTTAGAATGGTCGCCAATGCCCGAAGCTTTGTTTTTCCAAACATTTTCTATAACAATGAACCCACAACAACACCTTAAATTCAAAAGATCACAATTTATATATATATTTAAACATAATTTATAATAAATATGTTTGAGAGAACATTAGTAGATCCGGCTTGTATAATAAGAAAATAGAAAATGGTGCAAGTCACGTCCGTTTTGAGGCCGGTGGTTTTGTTTATTACCTCACCAAAACATGAACTCCATTATAACCCAAATCAAAACACCTTTTAATAAATCGTAATCAACGATCACCAAGAAAGAAGAAACAAAAGAAAAGAGAAAAATGCTGTTGGGTCTACGAACAAAGAGTCGTAGAGACAATGGTGTATTGGTTGAGTACTTAATCTCAATCAAGGAGCTAAAACCATGGCCAACAAGTCAAGTCTCAGCACAATGTGTCCTTCTCAAATGGCAAAACGGAGAAACCAACTCAGGCTCTTTCATTGCAGTAGTAGGCAAAGACACGATCATGTTCAATGAGTCATTTAGACTAAACTTAACATTAGACCCTAAAGTCGGTTCCGACAAGAAGTTCCAAAAGAATCTTCTTGAACTACATGTCTACGATGCTAAGAAGAAAGACAAGAGTGTTAAGAACAAGCTTCTCGGTTCTGCTTCGGTTAATCTCGCTGAGTTTGGTGTGTTGACCAATATGGTCCCTGTTGGAGCTCCGTTTACGTTCAAGAAAAGTGCAAGGAATGATGCTAACTCTGAGATTTATCTAACTGTTGAGCCGGCCGGAGAGGAAGATTGTTTTAGTGAAGGTCGTAGGAGTAGTTGTTCATCGCAACCGAAAGTGAGCTTTTCGAGAGGATCTGTTGAGAAAGAAGGAAGTGAGTTTAGTTTGGCTTCGTTGACGGATGATGATGATGATACTTCGTCGCAGTCTTCTTCTACACGAAGAGTTTCTTTCTCAGCTACGTGTGATGCTAATTCTACGGTATGTATTTTCATATTATATTAATTTTGGTTTTCTGTTTTGTTATTTTGATTACTTAATGTTTCAAATTGGATCTGAGGTAAGCACGTCTATAAATCTCTGTTCTGTTAATAGTTGACCAAGAATATGATTATGTTTAGGCATAAAGATCTGATTTTCAAATTTGTTTTAAGGTTTTGTTTGATTGATGAAATATTCTGATCCTTCGCATGAAAGCAGAATACAGAGGGGGAGATAAACAAAGAAGAGAAGAAAGGTTGGAAACATGTGACGCTTAAGCACAGTACCAATGAAGCCACACTTGTCTCTGAGATCGAGAATCTGTTGAGAGAAGAAGAGAGAAAGAGACAAACCAATCAAACAGTTGTTGTGAGCTCAGACAGTGAGCTAAAACAGAAAGATGATACAATTGCCTTTAAGCTCAAGAAACAATTCTCTGAGATCAGATCTGGTCCTGCTTCGTTACCTCCTGATGCAGCAAGAAAACAGATGAAACTTCGAACAAATACTCTTGCCTTAGGAAGAAAGACTCTAGGAATGGAAGGTATTCCAAGACTTAAACAACTTAAATCTATTCAGTTGCATTTTGATGGAAGCAATGAAGATAATCGCAAAAAGGCTAGTGGAGTGAGCAATGGAGTGAGCAACAAGGTAGGATTAACTACTCAAGATTCTAAAACTGAGACACTTGAAGATGAGCTTAAGGAAGCAGCTGCACTTGAAGCAGCTGTTTATTCCGTGGTCGCTGAGCATAGTAGCTCCATAAGTAAGGTTCATGCTCCAGCTCGTCGTCTTGCAAGGTTTTATCTTCATGCTTGTAAAGGAAATGGCTCAGATCATACTAAGAGAGCCTGCGCAGCTAGAGCCGCCGTTTCTGGACTGATATTGGTTTCCAAAGCTTGTGGAAATGATGTTCCAAGGTATTAAAACCTTATCTATATATAAAGCATTTGATGCTTTTACTCAGTGTGGTTCTTCTAATTAATGTTATGTGTTTATGTACAATATATACACAGGTTAACCTTTTGGCTATCAAATTCGATTGTGCTTAGAGCAACTTTAAGTCGCGGTATGGAGAGAATGAAGATTGTCTTTGATAAAGCTGGTTCAGATGAATGGGAAGATCCTCGAGCATTTCTTGCGGCTTTGGAGAAATTCGAGTCTTGGATATTCTCTAGAGTTGTTAAGTCAGTTTGGTGGCAGGTAATCAAAAGAACACATTTCCCAAATGGGTTTGTAAAAGAGTTTTCAGGCTTTCAGCTAACTGTGAAATGTGAATGCTACAATGCAGAGTATGACACCACTTATGCAATCTGGAGCGGTTAAAGGATCGATCTCGAGGAAAGTCTCAGGGAAAAGACGGTTAGGTCATAGGAACCAGGGACTTTATGCTATAGATTTATGGAAGAATGCTTTTAAAGCTGCCTGCGAAAGACTTTGTCCACTAAGAGGTTCAAGACAAGAGTGTGGTTGTTTACCTATGCTTGCTAAACTTGTAAGAGATCAACCAGAATGTTGTGACCATTGTGAAAAGTCTTCTTGTTATGGCTCCTAAACTTTGTTTCTGCAATCAGGTGATGGAACAGTTGATTAGTAGACTTGATGTAGCAATGTTCAACGCAATACTTCGTGAGTCAGCAGCTGAAATGCCAACAGATCCTGTCTCTGATCCGATCAGTGACATTAATGTTCTTCCAATTCCAGCAGGAAAAGCAAGTTTTGGAGCAGGCGCACAGCTTAAAAATGCGGTACTTAAGCTCAACATGAACATAGTGTTCTCTTAGTTACAAACGAAACATTCCTTTTAGGTATGTAATCTTATAGCCTTTTGCAGATCGGAACTTGGTCTAGATGGCTTGAGGATCAATTCGAGCCAAGGGACGAAAAAATTGGTAAAAACAATGATGAAGATAGCAAGAATAATAACAATGCAAAGCCAGATTGCGAAAACTTTAGATTATTTCATCTACTCAACTCGTTAGGGGATCTGTTGATGCTTCCATTCAAAATGCTTGCAGACAAATCCACAAGAAAAGAGGTAACTAGACTTGATAAACTTACATTCTTCTTGTTCAAAAACACTTGGTTATTTCACTTCCTCTTGTTCTTGTCTGAAGGTTTGTCCAACTCTTGGTGTACCAATAATAAAGAGAGTTCTTAGAAACTTTGTCCCAGACGAGTTTAACCCACACAGAATCCCAAGAAGGCTATTCGATGTTCTGAATTCAGAGGTTAGAAAACTGTGTTCACAGTACTAATAAACCTATGGCTGCAATAATCTCTCTATATGTGTTCTTGACCATTTTGTCCTCAACTCAGGACGTAACAGAGGAAGACAATGGATGCATTATAGTCTTCCCTTGCGCTGCATCGCCCACAGTCTACTTAATGCCATCTACAGACTCCATAAAACGGTTCATAGGAGATTTGAACAATCCAACTTTATCGGAATCTGGATCATCTGTGTTTAAGAAACAATACACTAGTGATGATGAGCTTGATGACTTAGATATGTCCATTAACTCTTTAATCTCTGCTCCTGGAACAACCTCATCATCAGAATGGATGCCAAAAGGATTTGGACGCAGAAAGACTGTTAGATATCAGCTCCTTAGAGAAATATGGAAAGAAGATGGATTACATTTGACTACTTCTCCTTTTGTCTGATATGTTTATAAAAACACGTCTAACTTGCTTTGGTTATATGTATAAAAGATTACTTATGGCCGAAGAGAAACAAGTCGGTTTGTTGCTATTTTCCAAACTATTTTCTTGGAGAAAAGTAAAATTTTCAACCTTTTATTCATTCAATAATCAAAATTCCATCAATACGAAGCACATTTTCAGTATCTTCTTCTGCTGTTAGTTAAACAGACTTAAGAAGATTCATATGAACGGGGGAAACTGAGATAGCTTTTGGCCTTCCCTTGATCCCTTCAAAAGTGAAGCCTAGATTCCCATTGTTCTAATGTGATGAACTTTGTTCATTATAAGATAACTAACAGAAGAAAACTTGAAATAAAAATATACGTTCACGCTAAAAGAGATTCATGGGTACGATTTGCCAAACAGAAAATGAAAAGTAGCTAATATGAAAATAGTAGAAAATGTCGAAGAAACTAATATTTCCAGGTTGCAAATTGCTTCTCAAGTATCAGTTGTTGGCCTCTTATGAAATCCGCTTTGTCGATAATAGGTAGAAGAGCAGTGCTTAAGGCAGAAGATGTCTCCAATGAAGCCTGTAATAACCTTAATGCCTGCAGTATGCAACAGAGTGTTAATAGGCAATGTTATATTAGAGAAGAATAGTAACAAGCAATTACCTCTTCTTTTCTAATGATGATCGCTTGCACCTCAACATCGTCACATTGGATCTGTTTTTCTTTTAGCAATCCAAAGGCTGAGGATAAACTTGAAAGTGTGATGATTAAATCATCAGTTACCATAAACTTCATTCCTCCCTTCAAAAATCCACCACTAGGTGTAGTTGTTTCATCAACAGTGTTACTATCACCTTCGGATTTTGGATCTATCCATATCATGGGCACAAGTTCATCCCAAGAATAAACAGGTTTTTTACCAGAATTTTCAGAGAAGCGGTAGATGTTACGATTGAGAGAGCGGCGGGAAACATAACGGTAGTAAGTTGGTGGCTTAGGGGTAGTGACAAGCAGCTGCTTCTGGCACTTATAGTCATAAGGAAGTCCATATTTAGCTTCTCTTTCGTCATGACCCAAATCCTTGACACTTCTGCAAAAGTTAGCCATGATTCTATTGCTTGATGATTCCCCTATCGATCCTAGAGGCATAGCAAGAAAACTGAAGAGAAGATCAACAAAATCTACACCACATTCAACATATTCAATCTTCCATTCCTTCTTGTTAACATATGCATTAAGCTTAATCATTTGATCATCTTTTGATTCCTTTCTATCTTCCTGGACTGCAAGACTCCGTGTCGTTTGAATGTTCTTGACACCATATGAGTTACTCATTTTCAGAAATGTATCAGTCAATGCACTATCCGAATCAAATAAAGACTCCAGCAAAGTCACAAACTACAAAAGTTAAGATACTGGAATAAGAAAAGAGAATGGAAGTTATAAATTCTAGTATAAGAATATCTATACCTCTTGGCGATTAACGTTGTGAGTCTTTTGAACCAGCTTTTCACAATTTGCATAGCCAAAAACTCTAAGAACATCAAGTGCATACCCAGCAGAGATAACTTTAACTTTCAAATCATCAGTGATTATGAATGAAGTATGAAAATTTACTCTGCTTACTCGGCCTTCTTCTTCATCAATACAAATCAGTTCACTCATCCGCTTCCCACAGCAACATCTTGTGGTATTAATAATGCTATATCGTTTTCCACATTCCTCATTGCTTTCAAAATTAGGG
This sequence comes from Lepidium africanum, assembly GCA_900406405.1. Taxonomy (NCBI): domain Eukaryota; kingdom Viridiplantae; phylum Streptophyta; class Magnoliopsida; order Brassicales; family Brassicaceae; genus Lepidium; species Lepidium africanum. The sequence goes on along the minus strand of OVAX01001010.1, from coordinate 988 downwards.
CACACGAAAAATCCGACATCATTATCCCAGTGCCCCAGCTTAAGAGTTTCATTCTCCTGATTCAAGCTCCTTGGACACAAAAGCATGTACTTACAAGCTTCAGTCCTGAAATGCTCAATGCCCATATCAGCAACACTTGCATAGATATTTCTGAAACAGCCTATTGCTATTGACTCTGACTTGTGATGCTTCTCAGTCAATCCAACAATTGATCCCATTGATAATGTCAAAAAACTAAAAAGTATATCAACAAAATCTTTAACAGCCTCGGCAAACACAACCTTCTGTTTCTCCTCATCTATGAATAGTTTCAAGGTTATCACCATATTCTCCCAAGTATCTGAGATGTCTTGATACAAAATCAAGCAACTATACAATGAGAAAGTCACGGTATAAGAATCCATTGATGAAGGTAAAAAAGAAAAAGATAACACTTTTAGACATGCAAATCATAACAAAAAAAAAAACACAAAACGGATTATTTTCATTTACTGCAACGAAACTAACAATGAATAGAAACATCATAAGAACATAAGACTAAACATCTTTACCAAAAAAATAAAATAAAAATAAGACTAAAGATCAACTCAAAGAATAAGTTTTTTGTGTTTAGAGACAGAAGATCAAACCTTCGGAAAAAACGGCTTGGAAAGACTCAGAAATTTGAGATGTGTATGCTATGAAAGATTTACCTTGCTTACGATATTGATTCTCTTTTGATAGGAATAAGGTTTATATAGGATTTAAGTAGAGGAAGACGAACACCGTATTAAGGAAATTAAACCTAGGGATGTTATGGTGGGTAAAAAAAATTTAGTCTCACTCAAGCCCAATTTAAGCATATATATAAAAAGCCTAAATTTAAAAAGCCCAAAAAAATTCAAGAGTTTACTTCTTTTTACAAAATTAATTAGTTTCAATCTTCTCTCTGTTAAAAACTAGAAGAGAAAGAAGATAATAATAGAGAGAGAGTGTTCTGATTATTATT
>OVAX01001009.1:0-56973 GCA_900406405.1 Lepidium africanum | reverse complement strand
AGCTGTGTTGTAAATGCGTTGCTAAAAAACGTCCCAAATCTTGCTTTTTGTTGTAGTGCATGCTTTAAGCAACTAGACATGATAAATTTTTAAAATTTATGTACATTGTGTTACGTACTAAAGAAAATATCTTTAGAAATCCATAGTATAAGTGTATTATCCTTTAGGATACATAAATCTCAAATAACATAAAAAAAATATCTGTATCATAACATGCGTACTATCACAATCATTATTTTATTCAATTTACTGCCTTGACAGAGAAAATAAAATAATAAAAAGGTACAAGTGTAAATAAATAAAGAAAAATAGAACCCAAAGAATAAGGTAACAATGGTGGAGCTTATAAAAAGCATCTCAAGGACTCAACCTCACCAAAGTCGCATCACTCTTCTTTTAACTAAACACAGTCAGAGAAAAACAGCAACTCTTATCTGAAAAACCAGAGAGAGAGAAAGAAAATGGATCATGTTAGGTTAATGGAGCTTGGCTCTCAAGTGTACCCTTACACGACTGATCAATCCCAAAATTCACAGTGCATCGTCATTAACCAAATCGATGGATCATCATCAGGAGAAGGATCAAAACCGGTTAAGCGGAGGAGGAAGAGAAGAAGCAAAAAGTCAACAGAAACCAATGAAGGAGATGTGGTGGAAATGAGTGTGAATTTGAAGAAGAGGAAGCTGACTGATGAACAAGTTAATATGCTTGAATATAGCTTTGGGACCGAGCATAAGCTAGAGTCAGGAAGAAAAGAAAAGATCGCCGGAGAGTTAGGGCTTGATCCAAGACAAGTAGCTGTTTGGTTCCAAAACCGCCGTGCACGGTGGAAGAACAAGAAACTCGAAGACGAATACGCTAAACTCAAGAGCCACTACGATATCGTCGTCCTCGGCCAATGTCAGCTCGAGTCTCAGGTACAACTTCTATGTTTTTTCGTATTCCATTGGTTTCGAATCAGAGTTGGTGTTTATTTGGCAAAATCCTGAAGATAAAATATTTGTCAATTTACAGTTTTACAATATTTATTACACGAATATGAAATGTAGTAAAAATATAAAATAATTTACTACAAGACTTGGATGCTTCCTATAAATAAAATAATTAAAATTGTCAATTCGAAAATTGGGACCCAAGTAGTTAGGATTATCGAACTAAAAACTATGATATCTAAGGTTCGGTTTCTCCCTTATATGAAATTGTTAAATTAAATAAAAATTTTAAGAATTAGATTATGCTATAGATCGAATCTGGTCGATCAAAAAATTGTTGTTGAAAAAAAAAAATTGGGACCACATAGAAAACCTAGTGGATATTTTGTCATTTCATTCTCATCCACCATTTAATAAATACTGTATTGTCCGTACAATTTTAGTTGGGATCATGATAGCCCATTTACAGCTACCACTCAATTAATGCCACCTGTAATAAACTCTGTTCGTGTCTTTGACATTAACGTAACGAGTTAATGAATAGTTTTGGTACTAATGATATTTTTTTTTTGTTTTCAGATATTAAAACTGACTGAACAACTCGGTGAAGCTCAAAAAGAAATTCGAAAACTCTCAGGAAGACTTGAAGAAATGTCAACGAACAGTTCAAGTTCATCATTATCTGTTGAAGTCAACAATGCACCAATGGATTTCGAGTTTGTTCCAGAAGCTAATTATAATATCCCATTTTATATGTTAGACAATAGCATGGAGTATTGGGATGGTTTATATGTTTTATAAACTAAAATGTTTTTAATTTTATGTATGCAAAAAATATTGTATGTAGAACTAGATGCTGGTAAAACTGTTGTAAATGTGGCTTTTTTTAATATTATTTTCATATAATATATGGTTTTTCACTTTTCCTACTAATATACAAGGAAGAGAATATTTCACATTAAGTTACAAACAAATTAAAACAAAAAAATATAATATTAGCTACCAATTTTGTTTTATATCTAGAAAGAGAAACCTCATAAATAATTACTTATAGGGCTTTCATTTATTTATCAAAGAATCCTGACTAGATATAAATAAATAATCATGTAATCTACTTCATGTTACTAATATTCTCAAAAAAATTGCAATGACTCGCTATTAAAATCACTCCGAGTTGAATAAAAACCCGGATTTAAGTTAAATTCGTAAAACCAGTCAAAAATCGGTAAAACCAGTGACTCGGGTTAATATTAAAACCCAGTTCNAAACCAGTGACTCGGGTTAATATTAAAACCCAGTTCACTAACAATTTACATTTTTCTTTTTAAAATTTTACTATTATTTTTCTTCTTTTCATAAAAATATAAAATTAGAAGTCTTAAAACCAAAATTTACACTATAAAATTCTGTTTTTATTATATTTTCCAGATATTTTGATTATAATTTACAATTAATAGAGATAGTGTTTGTAATTAATGTTTATATACAAATAATATCAGTAGATCATAAATATATTACTAATATGTATTATTTTATTTTATATAGTTTATTACGTTGTCAAAACAAAAATTTTTAGTAACTTAAAAAAGATTAATTTAAAAAACAACGAATATAATTAAATAAAATAAATTGATATTTTTTTCAAAAAAATAAAATTTAATACTTTTGTAGTGTATTTATTATTATTTCTCTTATCAAATTTACTTACTTATGTATTATTTGAAAATTTCAAATGTGTTATATTATTTTTGTAAAATATCATATTATTTATCTTGTCATATTATTTTTAGTCATGTCTAATATATATATATATATAAGAAAAGAAGAAAATCCAGTTTAATCAGTTAAACCGGTCCGATCAACTATCCACTTGCCGAGTCGGTGTACGGTTCATTTTTCAAAAAATTGATAAATTGTAATTAAAATGGAAAAAAACAAAATCCACAAGACTCATTTCAATAAATTTCAATTAATTTTCCTTTATAAGATATTATTTGGTCAACAATTTAATATATATTTGAATTTGTTATATGAGACAATATTATAAAAGGCTTCATTTCTTTTCCCTCCCATTCTACATTTAGACCCATTTTTAAAAATTTTAACATTTCAGAAAAGCCTCCTTATTTTATAAAATTTACAGAAACACCCCAAAGATTTTGACTATATAAATTCTCAGAGTCACTCTTTTAGCCTGTGTCGTCTTCGTCGCTCACTTCACAATGAGACCTCGCGGGTACCAACGAGCTTCGTTTGTGGAGCAAACAGTGGAAATTCCGGCGGCTAAGACACTTCATCCTAATTACCCATTTCTCATGTCCTCACATGGTCTCAAGTCCTTTGATTCAGACGACGACGACGACGACTTGCTTGAGGGTAACGATCAATTCGCTTTCAGTATCAGCAGAGACTTGCTTGTCGACGCTAAAGACGTATACATAGGGGAGGAAATTGGCGAAGGTTCATCTTCACATGTCTACAAAGGATTGTGGGTTTTTTCGTTTCTCAATTCCTACTTTAAAATCTGTCATTTGGTTCAGGGTTTTGTGTTATCATCACTTTAGGGTTTGGTAATGTTAAATTCTTCAGAAATTCCGATCCATAAACCTATTAGGTTTCAGGGTACATTGGTGATTGAAATGAACTATAGTTTGCATCTTTTGAATGATTCTCATGAAGGATAAATGTTGCAGAGACAATCTGAATCAGTTACATAAGAAAAAAGTTTCTGAGTTAAGTTAGTGCTTCATGAAAGTGTTTAGTTTATTATGAATACTTTTTTTGAGTGGTTGAAATATTGTGTGATGAAAGGAAATTCATAAGGATATTGCCTCAATAATGTAAGTTTCTCCAATCGGGTGATCAGGTATTTGAGTGAGTAGTCTTTGTAGTGCAGCACAGTTGTTGGATTAGAATGTACGTTAAAGCACATTTCTCTATCAAATATGATAGGTTCAGGAAAGTTATCCCTGTGTCAGTGAAGATTTTCCATCCCAAAAGAACATCTGCTGTAAGCATTGAGCAGAAGAAGAGGTTTCAAAGAGAGGTTCTGCTGCTCTCCAAGATCAAACATGAAAATATCGTGCAGGTAGTATTGAGCCTTTTATATTTGATTGTTTACATATGCTAGACTTATATAGAAGTAGGTTGTTGGTAGTCTCGCAGTGTATCGTTAGCTAAGATCTTTTTGATGACAGTTCATTGGAGCCTGCATAGAACCAAGGTTGATGATAATTACTGAACTCATGGAAGGCAATACTCTCCAGAAGTTTATGTTGAGTACTCGTCCAAAGCCTCTTGATCTAAAGCTTTCAATTAGCTTTGCGTTGGATATTGCTCGGGGAATGGAGTTCTTAAACGCAAATGGCATCATTCACCGCGATTTAAAGCCAAGTAAAATGATTCTTTAGCTGAACTCAGACATCAGATGAGGAGAAATCAAAATTTGTGAATTGAGGGAGATTCATTTTTGTGCAGGTAATATGCTCTTAACAGGTGATCAGAAACATGTAAAGTTGGCTGATTTCGGACTTGCTAGAGAAGAGACTAAAGGTTTCATGACCTGTGAGGCTGGTACCTACAGATGGATGGCTCCTGAGGTAAATGTTTTTAACTTTATTTATCCATAAATAGATTTGAATATTTTATTTGTTTCACATGATGTTTGTTTGATTGTTGCTTAGTTATTCAGCTACGAGCCACTTCAAAATGGTGAAAAGAAACACTACGACCATAAGGTGGATGTTTACAGTTTCGCAATCGTTTTCTGGGAGTTACTTACCAACAAAACCCCATTCAAAGGAAAGAACAACATCTTTGTAGCTTATGCTGCCAGTAAAGTAAGTAAACTACATTTGTCGCCACTCAAAATCACATGAACCTGAATTGACCAAGTCTTTTTGAATTCTGCAGAACCAGAGACCAAGTCTGGAGAATCTTCCAGAAGAAGTTGTCTCTATCCTGCAGTCATGCTGGGCAGAAGATCCTAACGCTCGTCCTGAATTTAAAGAGATAACAGTTTTATTAACAAACTTGCTCAGAAGTGTAAGTTCAGACACTGATGCTCCTGTATTCGAAAGCATAGCCAATGTAGCTACCGAGGATTCAACAAGCAGTCTGGTTCAAGAACGTGTTGTCTGTGATTGTCCCGGGCTAATGATAACCAAGAGTAAGAAGAATAGGACGAATAAAGTGATGAAGATGATTGTTCCTCTTCTTAAGATCTTCAAAACCTGTATCACCAAGTAATGACAGTAGAAAATCTCTGGTAAAAAAAGGTATAGCAACAATACGAATTTGATAGCGTAAAAAAGGTTTTTTAGTTAGCTATACATATTTTCTTAGACCTCATTTTTCATTTTCTTTTTGATTCGCTACTGGATACATATGTTGAAAGTTGAATCATAATATGCCAACAATTTAACTCTACAAATCATGATTTTTATCTGACAGTTTTGGTATATATTCACCTCAAAATGCAGGATTACACAGTAATAACGGATTCAACAATAGCTAAGAGTTAAGACTATAATTATCTTGATTCTGTGAAAACTACATATAAATAAATTCATGATTTAGCGGGATATCAGTTATTACCGTTACAAATTTTAGAAACAGAAGCAAAACGAAAAAAAAAAAATCTGGTCCGAATTTGGCGGGAATGGACCGTTTGAACAGAAGATCAATTTTGTCTCTTAAGGTGATGTGACGTAAGAAACGACGACAGTGATGTCATCAAGCTTTCCTCCGTAATACCTGTAGCCAGCCTCCTGAGCCGCAGTTGAGAAAGGGCTCTGCCGCTTCTTGTCAAGTGCTCTCTCACGGGCCAAATCTGCAATCTTCTGAGCCGTGGCTTTTGGGTCTAACCCAGCCCTAACCGAACTTACTACTACTCCTGTCATCTCTTCGTTGTATAGATTATCATACATACCATCAGTTCCCGCAACAATCACATCTCCGGACTCAACATCAATCATGAATACCTAATTTATATACCCACTAGTTTTAGAATGTGTTCAATCCGTTTAACACGAACCAACTCGAAAACCGAAAACGTGTCCACATGATGGTCTTATTTAGGATGAATAAGCTTTAGAAACAGACCTGACCGGAGCTAGGGACATCGGCACTATTTCCACTCTCTAATTGATAAGTGAAGTTAAATCCGTGCTGCTGAACCGGAGACTGAAACACTGTGGTTCCTTCTCTAACCACTGTGAATCCACTGTCTCCAAGGTTAATAGCTTGTAATCCCTTGCACAATCAGAGAACAAACACTTTTCAACAAAACTGCCGAGAAATGGTGTTTTTGTTTATTTCCACAAGCAAAACTCTGCTAGCTAACTAACCTTATCTGTCAAAGCGATGATACAGGCAGTGGACGAGCCTTTAGCTGTAGTTTGAGAATGTGCTTTCTCTAACACCGTTAATGGGTCAATAGTAGAACCTTTAGGCTGCTTTTGAATAGCTGATACTGAATAAGACATTAATTCACGAGAAAACAATCCTGCATTAATACCAACTTCTGCCCAACCGCCAACTCCATCAGCAACTCCAATAGCTTGTTCTTCATCGCAAATAAAGTGAGCATCTTCCCCACCTGTAGCTTCCTTTTCAGGATGCGGAAGATAACATGACCCGGACACTAGTTTCAGCTGCCTATTCGCAATCAAAACTTCGACATCAATCATTTTGTTTCCTAGCTATCAAGAAGATTCAGAGAATGTGAAAAAAACTTACTTAAGAGATGTAGCAGTTGGTGAACCTGAAGCCTCCGAGTCTTGAGAATCACCATTAAGAGAAGACAACTCATGAGCTGGTCCTACTGAGAAACAAGCAGCAGAAGATGTATGAATACTCTTCGACAATGTTCCCCCAAAGAGTCCACGAGTCTTCTCAAGCGGATCAACAACAGAATAGTAACAAACCAATCTGTTCTTTGTCCCCTCTCTTTTCCCAAGTCTCATATTAGCTACCGGACAATTAATAGTAAAGCTACCACCACTTGAACGCTTCTTAGTGAAATCTAATCCATTAGTACAAGTTGTAAACAAATCGTCTAAGCAAACGTCCCCAAACACTGGCAAAGAACCAGAAGCAGCCATGGTATGTCTCTTTCCAGCTAAACGAAACCTATAGCTATCAGACAACAATCTCCTTTCACCAGAAGTAGAGAAGAAGCTCTTAGGTTTCCCAGCTACAATTCTTTGAATCCCAAATTGAGAAACAGGGTTTAATCTCGAGAGAGCAGTCGCTGACATCTGAATCAATAAACAAACCGCAAATTCAACAAAATCATAAATCAACCATAAACAATCAAAACCTAGAATCAATAAAAGAAGTTATTACCAAAAATTGAACAAAACTACACCAAAATCATTAACTAAAATAAAATCCTTATTAAGAACTTAATTCAAAGAGCTAAAACTATTACCGGAATCTTTACTCTTCGCGGGAATTAGGTTTACCGGCTGGAGAAAAGAGTGAAGGAGACAAAAGGAATATATAAAAATCCCCAGTTTCCGCTACCTAACTCTGCAGCTGCGAGCTTTTTCGTTAATTTCGTAAGACGTTGAGGGTAAAATCGGAAGTCAAGCTTTGCAAACTGTTGTTTGTTCGTGTTCGGTTTTCGATGTCGAAATTTATCAAAAAACAAAAATATTGAGGTGAAGATAGAATCTCTCAAAACATACCTAAAAGGCCCAATAGGAATAGGCGTATGAATGAGTTTTAGTCTTTTATGGGCTTTAATGGTCTTAGGCCCATTAACAAATATTTTAAACTCCTTCATTAGAAACTGTAAGCTTCTAATACTGTTATAGTGTGAGTGAATTATCTAGCTGTGATGTCTGTAATATCCAAGAGATATAATGCCTTTTTGGGTTGATTTGTCATGTTAATAGTGATTGAAACATCAAAATCCATAATCTTTTGTCGATTCTGCAATCAAATCATTGGTCAAGTCGATTGGCATATTTCAAAACTTATCTGGCCAAAATTAGACCCTTTTTAGTTCTGTAAGCAATATCCTAACTTTTTGAAAGAAGTCAATCCATTCTCGTCTACGAAATTTCCCATTAATGCAAAAATTTGATTCAGAGTTTTAAGACAGAAAGCAACACACAAATAATACAAACTTCATTGATTGTGTTCACATGGAACTTATGGTAGAAAGTATCAACATCAACATCTTCAACACTAGACCAAACTGGTAGTATAATTGTTTGTAATTGTTTAGCCATCATAATATAAAAATGCAAATATTATATATATTTTTGTTGCAGTTGCTATGAGTTATGTACTTATGAGAAGACCCAATTGGAGAATGATACTAAAAAGCTTTCACTAAAACAAGATAACAAAATATTTAAACCTCATACATACTTAAAAAAAAAAAAAAACTGTATAACTAAACTGTTCTTCTACGTTCAAGTCTTTTTGTTTCTCTTACGAACTTCTACCAATGTCTTTAGCTGGATACTCTCCAGATCCAAACACATCACCACCAATAGAAGTTAACAGAGCAGACAAGCCACTTCCGGGATTACTACCATTACTAACAGCTCTTCCTAATCCGAGAAAGTCAAGTGTTGTCTGTTTTGGACCAAACACAGATGAATTCCCCATCATAAGTTCTTTTAGACCTGATCCATTACCTCCACTGCTAAGTCCAAGTCCAATACCCGGAGCTAAGGATAATGCATCGTGGTTGTTAAGTTCCATAGATGAAGTAGTTGAAACTATGCCTAACCCACGGAGCAATGAACCTCCTGAACCTGTGGAACCCACTTGAGCAGCTTTTTGAAGCAATGCTGTAGCTGACATTGCTGGTTGAGAAGGAAGAGGTGTAAGGAAATGCGGAGGATCTTGTATTTCTCGTGCGTATAGAGAAGGATTAGTTGAGAGACAAAGAGATATTGGTTCTATGGAGGTAGATGGCGCGAATAGACTTGGCGAAGCAGTTGATGAAGCGTATAAACTAGGCGAAGCAGATGAAGAAGCATATAAACTAGGCGAAGCAGTTGAGGAAGCGTATAAACTAGGTGACGCTGTTGATGATATAAACAAGCCTGTATATACACCATTGTTGTTACTGTGATCATTGCTTAGAACCGATGAGCACACATTGAAACCAATTGTTTTTGAACCTTCCTCGGTGATGGCTTCAGGAGGATTGGTTTCTGGAGATTCTGAAAGCAAAAGAAAGAATGTGATGATAAGCCATTAAAGAAAAACGTATTAAATTAGCTATGGAAGACGACGAATATGGTTTACGTATTAAATTAGCTATGGAAGACGACGAATATGGTTTAGTTTTTAACAACACTATAGACAAAATCAACTACATTCCAAGATCTCTAACCATTTTACATTTAGATTTTTTTTGTTTGGATTAAAGAATTGATAAACTGTTACAAGTGGCGACAAAACATAATCCAATATTGCCAAATATTTCAATCAAGTAAAGAGTTTGTATTATGTATGTACCTGAAGAATTCTGCATAGCTAAAACCGAGGAAGATATGGTTTTGGTGGGCTCAGTCTCAACGGACATAGACTGTGCAGCCGGAGCTAAAGCAACAGACGGCGGAGAAGAAGGTGGCAGCGGCGGAGTAGAAGAATCAACGGCGGTTGGAGACTTATGTTGAGATTCTGTGTTCTTCCTAGTGACTGTCTCTGGATAAAGTTTCTTACTTTGAGTATGATTCTTCGCACTTTCTTCAGCCAATGCATCACAAAAAGCTCTATGCGTTATAAAGCTATCTCTCCTGCAATCAAAACCCAATCCACAAAGTAAGTAAACATTCAGAAGTATAATCAAATCATTGAAGTTTTAACAAATCTAACCTAGAAAACAGAGTTCCACAATCGCATTTATACTCCTTTGTGCCACATATCTTTGAATGAGCTTTCCAATCTGATTGAACTGCATACTTCTTAGAACATTTCTCACACTTCCATTTCTTCTCACCATGTTTTCTACAAAAGTGTTTCTTAATTCCAGTAAGATCTCCAAGAGCACGAGAAGGGTCATGATGAACACAGCCTTCTACTGGACAAACATAAACCTTCTTCCTCACTTCTTTACTCGATCTCTGTCTAAGTTTCCATGGTAGATTATGACCACGACGATGAAGTTGTAAATTTTGGTCTCGTTGAAAACCTTTGTTGCAGATTTCACACACGAATCTATTTGTTGCCATAAGTGTTTTAGGTGATAAAGCTATCACTTCAGCTTCTGGATCTGAATTTAATAACCCAAAACACAACAAAAATTATACTCAAAACATAAATTAATGGCCGAGTTCTTCCCAATGATTTAATGAAATTACCAGGCATTCCAGGAAGATTCCGCTTCTTCTTCCCAACAGATTTCGGAGTCGGAAATTGATTTCCGGTCGATGAAACACTTGCATCGCCGGAAACTGTAGAGGAATTATCTAAATCAACCGGCATAAGTTAATAAACCTAATTTCTCACCTTTTTCACTTCACAAATTAGATAAAAAAACCCAAATCTCAGCTCAATCTAGGGTTTATCATTAGCTGCTTCTTCTTCTTCAGCTACCAGTCAATCTATTTTTCGTAAAAATCTCTTTTTTCCCCTTTCCGCCACCAAACTTTTCTGATAACTCTCTCTTCTTCAAAAAGATATTTTTATAAAAAAACAAAAATGAAGTTTTATAAATATTTATATATCAAAAACTTCATAACCCAAGAAATCCTCTAATCATTAAACCCAGAGACTTCTCAACAAGCTTTTCCTCAAATCCACCGATTAGATCCAACGGCTGAGATTTCACCGGAGATTAAGTTAATCCGTACTTCCGGTTTCTTTTGATCCTAAAGAATCAAAAGAAAAAAAAAGGCAGCTTGGCTTGGCTTGTGTGAGACTTTTGTGTGAAAGAAAAAAGCTTTTTTCTTTGGTTTGTCTGAGACAAAGGAGCCTTCTTCTTCTTTTCTCTCTCTCTTGGAGACAATTATACTATTTTTTCTTCTCAACTTTTCAACTTTTTTTTTCTTTTAAATATAAACATTTTACCAACATTTTTCTGATTATAATTATGTCTAGTCTACTTTCAAGTTCCAAGTATCTAAATCTGAATTTTGGACTCCCATGCAAAGTATTAATAATACTATCATTTAAATAAAAAAAAGGGTAAAAGTAGCAAACAAGAAGAGTAAAAAGATAAGTAATAATTTCATTTGGAATAATATAGAGGAGGAGAGTGTGTACTGAGAAAATTGGCATGTGAATATATGCAGTGCCCAATGAATGCAATTTCAGGTTTTTATTATTTCTGTATTGTACATGTTACGTAATCAACCGACTATTTATTTAAATATTCGTCGATCTCCACAAAAAAAAATCCTCTTACTATTCTAGAAAATTCTTAATTTACTCTATCTCAAACAAAAATGATTTTACTGTTATATGGTAATTTATGATGGAAAGGATAAGAATCAAATTTTAATATCAAATCATTATTTGGATTATCCTAACCACCAGATTCAGAATAATTTAACTAGTATAATTAAATTTAAATTTTAGTTTACTGATTAGTAGGATAATTGTTTAGGTCAAAATTGATTTGGTAACTTTTAAAAATCATTGCATGTATTTTTTTTTACAATTGGTCAGTTAATTACTTAAATTTTTATATAATATAAACAGTAAAATTCAATCATAAAATATGTAAATATATATATTTTTGATAAATTTACTACCTCTCACTAAACTAAAAACTATTTTCAAATTACGGTAGAATTTGAAAACGCGTGAGATTAAAAAAGAAATAGTGTCACTTTCCATAACCGGGGACAAAGGAGGGAATTACCGTCGCGTTGTCGGACCGTAAAATAATTACAAATGTTTTAATATGTTGAATAAATAAACAATTCTTGCAACAAATTTTACTGTGGATATTGTCGTGTAGCGATATGTTCGAAATCGAATTTTGTTTTCTTCTATCTGATTAACGAAACTATAACCCAATTTAATGCAAGCTTCGTCTGATTTTATTGACTTTGACCTTTTGGTATTATTCGTTTTCTGCTTTTGTTTTAACGTTTTCATGGCTTGGAAGCCATTTAGATTCTCAGATGCCACGTGTCTTTTGTTTTCAGATTTACATCCGTTGGATAAACACAAGAATGACATGTGGAAATAAGTTACACTAACCAGCTTAGATTTCTGCGTACTGTTACACCGCCACTCCCTTTTATATTTTTAATTTAATGCAGAAATAATTTTTTCTTTTATAATAGCATACTTATAGAATTTTACATATATATTAAAAAAAATAGATAAATATATTTAACTATTAAAATTTTTAATCTATTTAATATTTTATTTATTTAATTATAAAAAATAAAATAATTTTATATTAAAAGTTACATTAGAAAATAAAAATAACAATTAAAGTAAAATAAAATAATTTAATTTGTCGAGTGGTTCGTAGCCACTTTAGTTTTCTCCAAACATTAGAGTTTGATTTTTTCTTGATGCAAAAGAAGAAAATATAAGAATATAGAATATAGGCTTTAGCTATATATCAGATCTTATCGATCTAATTATAAAAATAAAATTGATAAAAAAATTTTAACCTAGAATGATAAGTAATAAACGGAGCGAGTATAAGATTTGATTGGTAATTTACAATTATTGTTTATAAATGATATGTTATTTTGCTATCAATCATTACTTTTGTTTTAAACAATTTTTTTAAAAAAAATTGTTTGTAAATTATATTTTCAATCGTTTAAACTTATTTAGAGGGTTATTTGAAAAGAGTAAATTACGGTCGTTTGGAAATCAAGAATAGAATATAAATATAAATGGTTGTTTATTTTAAAAAGTTTACGTATAATTATAATTTTTTGAATAATATTTAATTCACATTTCAGTTCAAATAAAATTATTCGTTTATATTTAAAAAATAATAGTGAAAGCTAATTGGGTAGCGAAGTCAATAATTTAATATTATAACTAATGAAATTTGCTTTCTAGTTTAAAGAAAAAATATGCAAGAGAAACTAAGAAATAAGTTCTTGGAGTGGATAAAATCTTCTACCAGCATCTCCATTGAAAATATTATATGAGTATAACATTGAGTATCACCATTGGTGGACCTATATTATAGAGAAGAAGTTCAATTGAACCCCTAAAAATTTTGAAAGAAAAAAATTATATATAGAATTATGTTTTGTTTGAACCAAATTTAGTTTCTTTTAGTACTTTGACATCCCATTTAAGTAACTAAAACTAATAACTTTAGTTTATAGGAATATTTACAGCTAAATAAATATCCCATAATCAACTCACCAACACTCATTTAATCAACTCACAACTTATTTTTTTGAAATTGACGTTATTCAATAATTATCTTATTTGAAATTTACCTAATTTCTAAAATATATATATATTTTTTTAACAATTTAATAGGCAAAATTAGATCTATAGTCTAAAAATTCCGGCTTGAATCTATTATATAGTGGAAAAAAATTAAACATGCCAAAATAATTAATTTAATTATCCTAACCACCAAACTTACATAACTCAACTATTTTTAATACATTATATTATCGATTGTAAAATATTTTTTTGTGATTGTATTATTATTTAATATTTATCACTGAACAAAATGTTTTATGTTTTGTAAAAAAATTTTTATCACTTAATTATATCTTGATCTCTGTAAAAATAATTTATGGGTCCGCCACTGACTATAATAAAATAATATAAAATAATAAAATTATTAAATTTGTTGTGATATATTCTTGGATGAGTATGAGAAACTATGAGTTCTTGGGGAAAGACTCCAAAAATGGACACATGTCATTATTTAATTTGTGGAAGTTTTTTTTTATATTATCAACACACATTAATAATTCACCAAATAGGTGAAAGGATGAGTCACATTTCGAAACCAATAGGTGACTCTCTAGAAGAACGAACGAGAGCATCAACCTTATGGTTTAGAGAGTGCGGGATTACATGAAGAGCGAAAGCACTAAAAAGAGACTACAACCTGTGAAAATCCTCCTGATACGGTTGGAAAGCCAGCCAATCTTCTGGATAGAGGAGCAACTTCAGAGCATCCGAGCAATCTGTAGCTAACTCCACATCTAAGAGCTGGGAAGAGATAAGAGATTCTATAACCCAAAGAATAGCTTCCACCTCCGAGTGCAAGGCCGATAGACTTCGCCGAATTTGCCGTGCTCCCATACAGTCTCTATGTGAAGCGTCTGAAAAACAAATCTAACCCAGACCCGAGACAAGGTCTGAACTTTTCCAAGAGGCATCGACAAAGCATCTATAACCCGTAAACGTTGGGTTAACAGTCAAAGGGAGAGACACCTCTGACCAAATCGAATCCGAGCTTCGTAATCCTGGTTGGCTTACATGATTTGTTTGACACATTTCTTGTGATCATTCTGTCATATCTTGCTCTGCCTTAGCTAACAATTCCCGAGGATCTGTACTTGTCCCAGCAAAATAATTCTCATTTCTGTCTTTCCATATAAACCATATAAGCCAGGGAAATATTTTGACTTTCATGGAACCCTGAATCCTCGAGAACAAGAAATCCAAATTGTACCAAATTGAACTCCCCGGGAAAACATCAACGGGTGAGGGAATAGAAGATAATGCCCATATTTGAATTGTCGGGGGACATTCAAACAGAACATGATTAATAGTCTCCTCCTCAGCCCCACATCTACTACATCTAGGGTCACCGTTTATTCCTCTATTAGTCAGATTCATCTTAACAGCAACACATCCTGATAAAGCTTGCCAAATAAAATGTTTTATTTTATTTGGACAATCTAATTGCCAAATTTTTGAATATAAAGCCCCAAAATTTGGCCCATAGTAAACCGAATCTAATATAGAATTACTTTCCTCTAATTTATATCCAAATTTTAGTGAATAAAGACCAGATTTCGGATAGTGCCAAAACCAATAANTTTTACTAAATAACGACCAGATTTTGAATAGTGCCAACCCCAATAATCTGATCGAACTCGTCGTGGGATCGGGATACCCATGATAAGTTGGACATCAGAGGGGATAAAATATTGACATAGTAAATCTCTCTCCAAGATCTGGTTTGAGAATCAATAAATTGATCAACTGTAAGATCCGGATATATATTTGGATCAATACCAATTGCAGCTCTTGGGTGAGTATCTGGTATCCATGGATCTCTCCAGACCGCAGTAGATCGACCATCACCAATTTTTCTTATTTTACCCTTTTCTACCAGAGATCTGGCAGAAATAATACTTCTCTATCCACAAGAAGAATTAGCAGATAAATCCGTTGAGGTTGGACACCGATTCATATAATATCTCCCTCTCATAACCTTGGCGTACAAAGACTCAGGAAAATCGATCAACCTCTATAATTGTTTGGTTAATAGAGCTGAATTAAATTCCTCCAAAACCCTGAAACCCAACCCACCTTCCTGTTTAGGTTTACATAGACTTTTCCATTTNACCCGGAAACCCAACCCACCTTCTTGTTTAGGTTTACATAGACTTTTCCATTTCATCCAGTGAACACCTTTTGACATTTCAGAGTTTGACCACCAAAATTGTGCTATTGCCGAATTTAATTTTTTATTATAGTCTTAGGAAGACGATAACATGACATAACATAAGTTGGCAGGACCGTCAGTACTGATTTTATCAGCACTTCCTTTCCTCCTTTGGAAAGAAGTTTTGAGGACCAACTATTAATTCTTTCTTGCAGTTTTTCCTGGACAAAAGCAAACACTTTTGTTTTAGCTCCACTAATATTCTTTGGCAGCCCAAGATAAGAACCCATACCACCAAGCTGATGAATTCCCAATATATTGTGAATCAGCACCTTTACATTATCAGGAATTAAGTGCCCAAATTGTATTGAAGATTTATTAAAATTAATTTGCTGACCAGATATGTGCTCATAATCCTTAAGAATCTTGATAACATGTCCCGCTTCCTCTGTAGAAGCTTTACAGAAGAAGAGACTATCATCAGCAAATAAGAGATGTGATATCTTAGGACTCGCACGAGCAATGGAAATACCCGTGACAAGATTATCATTTTCTGTTTTTCTCAACTTAGAAATCAGAACCTCCGTACATAGAATAAAAATGTAAGGTGACAGGGGGTCCCCTTGACGCAATCCCCGATTTGGGATAATTTTCCCTTTCGGTTCCCTATCCAGCAATATAGCATATTTCACACTGGTTATACAATGCATTATGCAATTTGTCCATTTATTACTGAAACCTAGCTTAAGCAGAAGATTTTCTACCAAATTCCATTCGACTCGATCATAAACTTTACTCATATCAGTCTTGATCGCCATATACTTTCATTTCACCGCTTTATTGGTACGGAGAGCATGAAACATTTCTTGCGCAATTAAAATATTATCGGAAATTAATCGCCCTGCCACAAAGGCAGATTGGGTTTCCGAAACCAATTTTGGCATAAGTTTTCTAAGACGAAGATAGAAAATCTTTGAAATGATTTTATAGCCTACGTTACAAAGACTTATTGGCCGAGATTCAGACATTTTTGTTGGACGCGAAGTCTTTGGAATTAAACATATATTTGTATCATTTAAACCTTGTTTGTGGAAGTTTTGTGAGATAATTATGATTTATTATTGTAAATAAATAATTTACTTGTTATAATTTTGAAATCTAGATTTATTAAGAAATCAAAAAATAAAATTAGCTATCTATTAAGTTTCATTATTCATAATTTATTCAAATAAAATTTATTATATTTTATTACTAATTTTAGTTAGAATACAAGAAATAAAATAAAATATTATTTAACTGAAAATAATAGTAAAAATTTATTTTAGAATATAAATGAAAACTATATTTGATTTTCTAAAAAAATAAAAAAAATTACATTTAACTATATATTTAAAATTAATTTTAAGCTTTCATTATGGTTATAATTATTATCTATGGTTTTTAATGTTTTAAGTTTTATGTGTTATAAATTATAAGTTATGTAATATTCAAAATATTTGTTGTTGTGTAATAATATTATTTCTCTAAATTATTTATTATATTTCATGTAATTAATATTGATCAAAATTATTTAAAAGTATTAGTCAATAATTTGTAGTTTAAAGTTAAATTTTAATAATAACTTATTATAAAAATATTAATATTATATTGGTGTGCTACTTGAATATCACACTAATAGAAGCAAAAATATGAAGAATACTTTTATGAGTCTCTTAATATAAAAAAAATATATCATAAATATTAATATTAAAATAGTGTGATATCGTAAGGGATGTTACCATTTACCATCCTAAAGATATATGCTCAATCTGATATTAGCATATATCTTGAGTTTTATGTAGTTTTTATTCCATTATAGATTGCTTGTCGTGATGAAGACGAGACATATCTTTAAGACTTAAGATGAAAATTAAACTAAAATTAGCAAAAAAGCTAGTTAAGTTCCTTTTGTGCAGATGTCCATTAAAACTAGCATTTGACTTACAAAACATATAAATTAAATTAAAATAATTAAGGGCCACTTTGGAATGCTTTATATTGTTAGTTTCAAAAGGAAGAATTATATAAGAGTGACGTAGGTCCCTCCATGAAAACACTATTTTGCCAGCTTATAAATTCCTTAACATATGGTCCAAATAACAGTTCCAACCACTAGTTTCCAATTATCTAATTATAACCTAATTATTCTTTTTTTTTTGTTTTAATAATCTTCTTGTATTGTTGTTTTATGATCTTAATACGTGTGTATTAATTGTAACTTAATACTCTGACTCACTTTCTCCGTACACAATGAATCAGAAGACAAATGGGCATTATTTAAACCCGAACAAAATAGTTATATCAAAATATTAAATGTTTGGCCCAAATATTTGTATTTTCGACCTGAGTCCAAAATATGCATAAATGATTTTCAATATTTATCTATATTATTATTATTATATATATATTTTTTGTTATTTTCGAAAATGATATTGTTTGTATATATACTTGGGTTGGGCCAATTATTAAAAAGGACAAAGCTGACTCTGGTTCTTAATGAGTAGTCCCCATGGGAGTTATGTCCATTTACTACACATTATTTATTATTATATAAGTTTAATATAAATATCTTTTATCTACATAAATAAATAGTTCAAATTGTTTGTCTACAAATACACACATGAATAATAGCTTATGCTTCTACACAAATGTAAGAAACACATCATTATTTGTGATGAGTATAATAGTTTCAGAAAGAATCCTAAATAAAAGGACAATTCAAGACCAATGAATTAAATTTAATATAGTAAAAAAGTATGAAATGATTAACGTTCATATAGACTTATATAATATAAAAATAATAATTTTACATCGCTTATAAGTAGATTTATTATGTTTTTTACTATCTGTTACCAATCATACCAAACATCATACCAAAATTCTTCGAAACCGAAAACATTGAACCGGACCAATAACATAATTTGATGCGCTTTAGTTTTGGGCCTTTTGGCTTTAACCCAATAAAGAAGAGTCCTTGTTTTGGCTTTAAATACACTTAAAATAATTAATTCGGTTCGGTCTGTTTTTGGTTAAGAATATCTAGGCATTTTAAGCATATCCGTATTCATTTTTATGGATATTTGGACTAAAAATATATGTGGATATCCGTTTGTTTATTTTTTTATTAAAAATTATTTTTTTTAAAATTAAAATATTTTAAAATATAATTAAAATATTTTAAAATATATTAAAATTATTTTAAATATATTTTGAATATTTAAAAAGATATTAAAAATATTCGGTAAAAAACGGATACCCAATTTCTAATTTTTGCATTATCCGTAACTATATTCATTATTTGCCGATTTGTAAAATCAAGAATCCGTATTCGTATATGTCTGATACGGATAATTCTTACGGATAATTCTTCCGAGGCTATTTATTATGGTCAATATCCAATGTAAATACGATCTTAGCATAAGATTAATCAATTACTAGCTTCTTCGTGTTCGTGCACCAATAAAAATTGCTTCACCGACACACACAGTAAAACTAACCTCAAATCAAATAAAATAAAAAACTATTTATGGTTTTTTTTGTTGTCAAACAAAATAAAAAACCATTTATGGTTTATATGATAGTATTTCTCACTAATTATAACATGGAGGTTTGTATATAAAGCAAACCATTTTGCTCTTTGTTGTTCTTTCCAGATTCCAAAGAGAAATCGACGCTTCCTTTACAGAAACACTCCGATCTCTCAACTTTGCGCCAATGAAGGATGGAGACTCTTTACCGTTGAGCACGACGACGGCGAATGCGAAGAAGGAAACCGGTTACTCCGTTCTCTTCTCGAGAGGCCGATACAAGTTTTGGGCCTTAGCTGCGATTTTGCTACTCGCTTTCTGGTCAATGCTTACTGGCACCGTGAATCTCCGATGGTCAGCTGGTAACATTAACCATTTCACCGACGATCTGATCTTTCCGATCCATGAGGATCTCGATGTTCTTGTGAGTCTTCTTCCGTTGTGATCTCGTTTTAGTTTCCGCATTTAGGTTAAGTTTGAGTTTGATTGTGTGAGATTAGGAAATGGAAGAGAGGGAGAAAGTGGTGAAGCATATGTGGGATGTATATAACAATGGTCGTCGTATTAGATTACCAAGGTTTTGGCAAGAGGCATTCGAAGCTGCTTATGAAGAGCTAACGAGTGATGCATCTGATGTGGTTGAAGCTGCTATTTCCGAGATCGCTAGGATGTCAATTCGCTCCGTTGTCATAGATCCACCTCCGGTTCATTCAACGGTGAGAATCTGGCTTTCATATCTACATTTAACACTGCACATTGCTCTCTCTCTCAACGTATTTAAATCATAGATTCACTGTGATTAGCTTTGCTTAACACTGAGACCTTAACTTAGAAGATTGGGATATAGAACATAGAGACCGTACATTGCTCTCTCTCTCAACGTATTTAAATCATAGATGGACTGTGATTAGCTTTGGTTAACACTGAGACCATGACTTGGAAGATTGGGATAGAGACCATAGAGACCGTACATTGTCGGTAGAGGTAGTCTTGAGGCATTGCCAAGTGCCAACCAAATCCTATCATCAATTCTGTAGAATAGATTAGTACTATGCATAACTATTAGTAGATTGGCTTCATCTTCTATCTTTAAACAGGCCAAAGAACTTTAGGTTTTGTACAGCTAGATCAGGTCACTCTTAATAATGGTCGAGGTTGTATATCCATCCCAACCCACAACTCTAAGCAGCTAATATGGATATTGGCTGATTCTTTTTTGAGGGTTTGAGAATTAGTGTTCCGGGTAGCTTTTGTTTCTTGGTTCTGTGCTGATTAGATTTGTTGTAGAAAGTATCTGCATTACTATAAAGTGATGGTTGTATACTTGCAATTAAGTTACACCAGACTATGGTTTCTCTGTCTGCATTTATTATCATACCTCTAAGCCACGCAAGGTAGAGATCTTAATGCTTAGATATTCTGTTTCTTTCCTCCATGTGACATGTTAGATGACAATAGCATTATCTTGTTAGTGCATTGGTCTGGTTTCTACAATCCTCTTATTAAATAAAGCAGACTTTATCTTCTCAGCCTAATACTTCTAGATCCTAAGTTACTTAGTTGCATTGATGATTGATGGTCAGACGAGTTGTACATAAGACTTGATCCAGTGAATCTTTTAAGAAATATGGCTATTTGGAAAGCTTGAGTATCGTTGTTTCTTTCTTGTGGATAGTAACGAAACTTGATTTGTGTCAATTTGTTGTACATGGTTTGTTTGTGTCAATTTGTTGGTATATCAAGTCTTTTGATCATAATCTCTCTTGCAGAATGTACGAGAACTGACAAAGACTCTGAAACTTGCACAAAAAACGACGACCCAAATAGCAAAACCAAACAGCCGCCGATTGAAATAGCTAAAGAAGTATCTTAAGTTCTTATCAAAGGTAGTGTAGTCGTCGACCGGCGTGGCGTGACACATACATATACTTCTTCATGTCAGAATGATCAATTGAATCCCTACAAAATATATGTCCACAATTAGTGTTATTTTTTCTTCCACTAGGGGCATGAAGCATTTCACTAATTTCTTATAAACTAAATTTTAATAAAGTTTTTTCTGTATCCATTTGAATTTTATTTTTGATATATAGTTGAGTATCATAGCGTGATTTTATGGAAAAACTGCGTTGTCGGATAAAATAACACAGCTTGTTTTAACTTCGGGATTTTGTTGATTATTATGGTTCAAAATTCTAATTTGAATTAACTTAAAATTATATTTTGCTAGCAAATCCCTATTAATAATTAGAAAATTGGATACAAAATACAAGAATATTAATTTTCTTTCGGGAAAAATGTCAAGTATTTACCGAAAATGGTTGATTAAACTTTGAACTTTAGATGTAGTTGATTAAACATTCAATTTTTTTTTTTCGAAGGCCAACCTAATACTCTCTCCTTCTCTCCTTGGCAGCCACCAGATTCTTCTTCGTTGACGACGCTTCCTCCTTTCCGGCGGTCGGTGGCTCTCACCGCCGCCGGAAAAAGATAGTCTACATCTCTAGCTTTCCGTAGGTGCTCTCCTCTCTAGCCAATTCCTCATAACGCGTGCAAGCAGGAGGCTCCACTTATCCTGGTGTCAGATCATCACCTCCGCCACATCGATCTTCCATGGCCGACGGTGACGCGGTGGTTGTGGTAATGTTTCCCTCCCTCTAGCCGTTTGAGGACGTCGGTTTATGGAGATAAACTCGCTACCGCGCTGCTATTTCTCATACCGCCGGTATCCTTGAAGTGAATCTCCTCGAAGTTCGCTTGGTGTTCTCTCCGGCAGTCGTGTTCCTGCTTTTAGAGTCGTCATCATTGGTCAACTGTGGATCTTTATAATTAGATGTCGAATCCTCTCTCTACGCCTCTTAACTTAGCATAAGTCTGTTTATTCCAATTTGAGGACACTTGGATAATTTCCAGATTTGCTATGGTTATTAGGTTAGTAGTTAGGATTAGATCGGGCGAGATTTTGATTGGATTAGTTGATGCTCTTGTGTGTTTTGGGATTTGCTGGAAGTCACGGTTGAAGTTTCGGCATAGTGTGTGGCCTGCTCAATTTTCAATGCTATTGGTGTTGATTAGCTTCATCTTCTCCTCTGGTGTGCCTCCTTGAAGCTGTTTGGTTCCTGAAGTTGGCATTGATAGCTTCATCGGATCTACTGGTTTAGTATTATCTTTCTCTGCAAAGCGTTTGCTTTAGCACTTACCATAGGTTGGAGTTTTTTAAGAGTCTATTTAAACTCAGTTTTAATCCATGATTGTATTTTCAATACTGTTTCTCTCCCATTGTAAGATCTTATTTGAATAAAAATGTCGTTGATTAAAAAAAAAAACATTCGATTTTTGTTGACTTCTGGAAAAACTTTCAACTTTGCGTTGAGCAGGTCAATTTAAACTTTCACGAAAATAGAATCAAAATTGAGTCTAAATCGAAACCAAATTGGAAATTGGAAGTTTGATTCACTTCTTATCTTCGTTGTGTAGAATCCAAGCTTGATTTGCCTTTTTATTTCAAGAATGAGTTCAAATTCGTCGATTTAAAGTATCGAAAACAACATTTTAAATCAATGAATTTGAACTCATTTTAAAAAAAAAGAGCAAATCAAGCTTAAAGTTAAATTGACATTTTTCCCATTTTCGTTCACATACAAAAATATTATTTTGATAAATTTAATATATCAATAATATAAAGCAAATTAAATATTTAAATAGATATATTAAATCTCGACTCTATAGAAGAAGTGAACAACTACAATTTTTTTTTTTTTTAACGAGCCTTTATTAGTTAAATATCCTCAGCGAACCCCATCTCCGTTCTTCCGGAAAACCCTAGCTAAGCTCCGATCGCTTTTCGCCATGGGGGACTTTAACGATCCTTTCATGCGTAGCCAAAACGCTGCCGTTCAGGCACGCACTAAGGCTCAGAATCGATCTAATGTTCTTCAGCTGAAGCTGGTTCGTCTCTTTTCTCGGATTTCCCCGTGTTAATTCTTGTTTCTTTTACTTTAAATGGTTGTTCTGTTTCAGTATAGAGTTTTTAGATGGAATAATCCATGTCTCTCAATGCTTGATTTGTTATACATCGAACTATTTTCGGTGCTATTGTTCTAGATCGCTTCTGAGTATCGCTTATGCTTCACTAGTTTCAAATTGGGGATGATCAAGCGTCTATAATTAATAGGAGATATGATATGCTTTGAAGTTAATATGATCTCTTGCTAATTTGCAGATGGGTCAAAGCCATCCGACTGGCTTAACACCTAACCTTTTGAAGCTCTTTGAGCCACGACCGCCACTAGAGTTCCTGCCACCACCGGAGAAGAGAAAATGCCCTCCTTATACAGGTTTGTTCGTAGCTTCTTATTCTATCTAAGATCACTCAGAATGGACTTTGGAGGTGATTTTGTTACGTGTGTATTCATTTTAGGCATGGCTCAATATGTGAGCCACTTTGCCGAACCTGGAGATCCAGAGTATGCTCCACCTAAGCCGGAAGTTGAAACACCGGTATGTCTCACCTCAATCTGTTTCTCTGTTATAATTATTTTAGTGGCATATAGTCTTATATGTTTGTTTAACGAACTAGGCCCAAAAAAGGGAGAGAATTCATAAATCACGACTGGAGAAAGGGGTTGAAAAGGCTGCAGAGGAGCTCACGAAATGTAACTTACCCTGTATTTGTATCTAGGCTTTGTTCTGTGCCTTCATGAACTTGCAATTTGGTGAATTGAAGTTCATCTTTGAAATTTTGTACGCAGATGATCCAAATAATGATCCCAATGCTTCTGGAGATCCTTACAAGACATTATTTGTGGCAAGGCTTGTAAGTTGCGCTGCTTCTTTTAGTAATGACTTCCTTAAACATGTATGATATGTGGTATTAACTCCAAGCACCGCTTGTAATGTTGCAGAACTACGAGACCTCTGAGAGTAAGATTAAAAGGGAGTTTGAGGCTTATGGACCAATTAAGCAGGTTTGTATTTCTAAGCATTCCCTAACAGGTTCGGTAAGAAATTATGAGACGGCTGTTCTCTCTCATTTTCTCTTTGCATTATGTTTGAATTTACGAACAGAAGTCTGCAAGGTTCTGAATTTTTACATACAATTATTTCCTTTGAAACCAGTCTTAGCTTTTCTGAACTGCCATTTTTTGCCTTGAATTGCACTCTTCTTTTACTATGCTTAATACCATGGTGCCCATTGCTCACAACTTGCCAAAGTAAAGTAACTAGTAAACGATATTCTGGTCAATATTGTGTAATGTCACAAACCTCTTCTCCCTGGTGAGTGGTTGAAATATTTCGGGGCAAGTCAGAAACTATAGGAACAGGTATAGATCAGGTAACTTTACTTTTTGGCTTGGCTCTTCAGAGAATATGTACTCCGTTTACTACGATATTAAGGGTGTATACTCACAGGGTTTCATAGTCTGTGAGGTATATTTTCTTTTTTGATAACCGTCCTGGTAAGCTACTAAGAAATATTTTGCCCCATTTTTCCTATAACCAATTGCTCCTATGAAAATGCTTCATCATACACTGGAAGCAGAAATTCTGGGGTTTGGGTACACTGAACATAAGATCAATATATACTTGAATAAAGTATTAAAATTAGGGAGTAAACCAGCCCTTCTCTCCTATTGGTATTTTAAACAAATCTACTAAGACTCTATCTTCTGGTTTTAAAGGCTTGCAAAAGTATTATCAGCTACCATGAAGGTGATCTGGTATAAATGTACGTTGTATATATACATATATGTGTTTCATAAAAGTTTTAAAGCCCTGGTAAGGGGTTGTGAAAGTCAGAAATGGTAAAACTTGCTGCCATGGAATCCATTTTTCTGCCAATTCTTGATGTGGAAGCCTGTTAAGAAAAAAGGTTGCCTGTGCTTGTTTGACATGTAACAAACCGCATCTGAAAGCTGGTTCAAGCTCTCGCAGAGTTTGTTATTTCTTAATTATTTTTTTTTTTCAACTCCTCAGGTTCATGTGGTGACTGATCAGCAAACCAATAAACCCAAAGGCTATGCCTTCATCGAGTATTTGCATACCCGTGATATGAAAGGTGCGGAAACATGTTTGTAACTTCATTCTCAGTTGCAAGATTTTACTTTTATAGCTAACATACAACTTTTCGTCTCTCACAGCTGCATATAAACAAGGTGATGGAAGGAAGATTGATGGTAGAAGAGTGTTGGTTGATGTTGAGAGAGGTAGAACAGTCCCAAATTGGCGTCCCCGCAGACTTGGTGGTGGACTTGGTACAAGCAGAGTTCCCGGTGAGAAGATTGCTGGTGAGGAGGAGCAACAACAAGCGCAGCAAGGAAGAATGTCCCGCTCCGAGGAGCCAAGAGCCCGTGAAGATCGGTAAGAATTCTGTCTTTACTTTTTTTTTTTTTTTGTTGTCACTTGGTTATTGTTGACAATGTTGCGGATGGCAGGGAGAAATCTCGTGACAGGGGAAAGGAAAGAGAACGCGAGAAGTCTCATGAGCGGTCACGCGAGCGGTCTCGTGAGCGATCTCGTGAGCGTTCCCGGGATAAACCGCGAGAGAGTCATAGAGAGGAGAAGCACCACAGAGACAGGGACCGAGGCAGAGATAGAGAAAGAGAGAGTAGGCGTGATCGAGGAGATAGAGACCGTCGGGACCGTCGTGATCCGGATCGAGAACGGAGTCGGAAAAGGGAACGGGACTACGAGAGTGGGGAGTATGAAGAGGAAGGCGGTAAATCCCGTGAGAGAGAGGCGGAGTATGAACGAGGTGGATCGAAGCAAAGACGAGGTGAGTCAGAGGACGGACACGGCTACTATGAAGGACGTAGGCGTTCAAGCCATTACGAGCAGTACGAGCGTGAAGAAGAACAAGGGGGTGACACTGACCGCTATAATCAGTACAGTGACCGTTATGATCGAGTCGAGGAAGATGATTACCGTTATGATGATCGTGAGTACAAGCGGTCAGAGCGATCCAAGTCGCGCGACTATTGACTAATCTACTCATCAGCCGAATTCGTTTTGTTCCTTAGTGATAACAATAAATTCTCTCTCTTTTGTGTGTTATGAAAATTGTGTGAATCTCGTGCTTACCTGTTTTGTTATCCTCTTGACATTTTATTTTGATTATTCTCTCCTAAGAAACAAAAAAACCATATACAGTAGTAGCTTTTTATTTTTCCTCTGCAACGAATACAAAATTTATTAAAGAATCGTAATTGCACCAAAAATGGGAGGGGTAAAAGAGTCATTTCAATCTTCCCGCCCTTTGGCGCTAGTCCCAATTTATTAAAAATTAGAAAAATAAGCGAAAGTGTCTTTTCATAGTACCCTCCGTTTTGAATTTGCTCTTCAGAAGCGACGGAGACTGTTCGGCTCTGTGTGTTCTCCCGCCGTTTGGTGTTTTCTTCTAATCGGAGCTTCCTTCTTCTTCGATGGTTAGTCTACGCTCCACAAGACGCACTCCGTAAGTCTCGCTTCGTTATTTTTGGTTTGTTTTTCGGCTATCTTGTGGGTCATTAACTTCCAGAAAATCGCTTGCTGTTTTTAGGGATTTTTTTTTTCCTTCTCTGCGTTAAATCCCTTGTCGTGTTTTGGATTGTATCCTCAGATTATTGTTATCTTTGTTATACTAATCATTTTTAATTAATGGATTCTTAGGGCTTCGGAAATGGTGAGCGACGAAAAACCGGAGAAAGATGCCACTGGTGATTCGCCAACTTCTGTTCTTAGTGACGAGGTTTGGTTTACTGTTTTCTCTCATTTCCATTTCATTTTATACCTTCATTGGCTGTTTGGGATTTGTGGAAGCTTACAATGGTAAAAGTTTGTTTGCTCTTTTCCTTTTTCTTCTTTTAGTTATGTGATTTTTTTGGTGTTCCTTTCTCTCTTTTTAATCTGGGTTTTCTGTAAATGTGTTTTACTTTCAATACTTGATATGGGCATTTTTCTTAATGAAGGAAAAGTGTGAGGAAAAAAGTGAGACTGTTGTAGAGGAAGAGATACTTTTAGCAAAAAATGGAGATTCATCTCTTATTTCTGAAGCCATAGCTCAGGAGGAAGAGAAGCTGCTCAAAATTCGCGAAGATGAAGAGAAAGCAAACTCTGCTGGTTCCGGCGATGCTCCTGATTTAGATGAAACCCAGTTTACTAGACTGGATGAGCTCTTGACGCAAACACAACTCTACTCTGAGTTCCTCCTGGAGAAAATGGAGGATATCACCAAAGTAATCTTCTCTTTGCCTACTTCTTTTTGGTTTTCTCACCTCTGGAATGTGAGTCAGTATACTTAATTGACCGCTTGTGGGTGACTTTGTTATGCTAGAATGGGATAGAAGGTGAGAGCCAAAAAGTCGAGGCTGAGAAGTCTGGTCGTGGACGCAAAAGAAAGGCTGCTTCTCAGTACAACAATGTTGGTTCTATACTAAATTTCGTCTACCATGCATGATCTTGGATTAATTTAATGATTTTCTGTTTTTTTGGATTTTTAACTTGGATGTTATCGGATCTTTTTTTTTTATTCACTCAGTCTAAGGCTAAGAGAGCTGTTGCTGCAATGATTTCAAGATCTAAAGAAGATGATAAAACCCCCAACTCAGATCTGACAGAGGAAGAAAGAATCATGCAAGAGCAGAGTGAACTAGTTCCACTTCTTACTGGAGGACAGTTAAAGTCTTATCAGTTCAAAGGTGTCAAATGGCTAATATCATTATGGCAAAATGGTTTGAATGGTATCTTAGCTGATCAAATGGGACTGGGAAAGACTATTCAAACAATTGGTTTCCTATCACATCTGAAAGGAAATGGTTTGGATGGTCCATATCTAGTCATTGCTCCACTGTCTACTCTTTCAAATTGGATCAATGAGATTGCTAGGTACTCTCTTGACCAAATGTGTTTATTAAGTTGCAAAGCTTTGGGGTCCTTGTTAGATATTTTCTGTTCCTTCTTCTATAGGTTCACGCCTTCCATTAATGCAATCATTTACCATGGAGATAAGAAGCAAAGGGACGAACTCAGGAGGAAGCACATGCCTAAAACGGTTGGTCCGAAGTTCCCCATAATTATTACTTCATATGAGGTTGCTATGAATGATGCTAGAAGAACTCTGCGGCACTATCCTTGGAAATATGTTGTGATTGATGAGGTATATCTCCAGATTAGCAAATGTACTAGGCTTCTGAGCTTATATCACCAAGCGGTTCCTTCTAATTTAAATTTTGTTCTCGTATTTTGTAGGGCCACAGGTTGAAAAACTACAAGTGTAAATTGCTGAGGGAACTAAAATACTTAAAGATGGAGAACAAACTCCTTCTGACAGGAACTCCATTGCAGAATAATTTGTCTGAGCTTTGGTCTCTGCTGAATTTTATTCTGCCCGACATCTTCGCATCACATGATGAATTTGAATCATGGTACAAATGTGGTCCTTGTATTATCTTAATTTATATATTGTCTTGTATATGTTTGTCTAACTGATAGAATGAGTTGCTTACAGGTTTGATTTCTCTGGAAAGAACAAAAATGAAGCAACCAAGGAAGAAGGTGAAGAGAAAAGAAGAGCTCATGTACGAAAAATTATGGTTAATTTAACTAGACGTCTTTGATTGTATATACATCTCATCGGAATAATTAATTTCGTTTAGGTTGTTGCGAAACTTCATAGTATACTACGACCATTCATCCTCCGAAGAATGAAATGTGATGTTGAGCTCTTACTTCCACGGAAAAAAGAGATTATTATGTATGCTACAATGACTGACCATCAGAAAAAGTTCCAGGAACATCTAGTGAATCACACGCTGGAAGCACATCTTGGAGAGAATGCTACCGGAGGTACTTGATCTTCTTTGTTTTTTATGCGTTATGTGTGATTATGTAAAATTATGTATTGTTTTGTTTATCCCTTATACTTCAGGGCACGGCTGGAAGGGAAAGCTTAACAATTTGTTTGTTCAACTTCGGAAGAATTGCAATCATCCTGACCTTCTTGAGGGGCAAATAAATGGGTCATGTATGTCTGAATGCAGTTTTGGAAACGTGAGACTATTTTCTATCTTACGGATCTGTCTAATTGCTTCTTTTCTCATCAGATCTCTACCCTCCTGTTGAAGACATTGTTGGACAGTGTGGTAAATTCCACTTATTGGAGCGATTACTTGTTCGGTTGTTTGCAAAAAATCACAAAGTATGTTCCACAAACCCGTGGCTCGTACTTCATTCCCTTCAAAAACTATTCTGATCCATTTTCGTATAACCAGGTCCTAATCTTCTCCCAATGGACGAAAATCTTGGACATTATGGACTACTACTTCAGTGAGAAGGGGTTTGAAGTTTGCAGAATAGATGGCAGTGTGAGGCTGGATGAAAGGAGAAGACAGGTCTTTCTTTTGCTTACGTGGCTTTTGTGTAATAGCAATAGTTTTGGCCATATATTATAACTATATGGCCTCTATCTCTCCCGTGAAACAGATCAAAGATTTCAGTGATGAAGAGAGCAGCTGTAGAATATTTCTCCTTAGTACTAGAGCTGGAGGACTTGGAATCAATCTTACTGCTGCTGATACATGTATCCTCTACGACAGTGACTGGGTAATTAAATCAATTAATTTTCTATGAAGGAAATTATTTCCTGGTCTAATCTCTAACTGTGTTTTGCCTGATCTTAAGAATCCTCAAATGGACTTGCAAGCCATGGACAGATGCCACAGAATTGGTCAGACGAAACCTGTTCATGTTTACAGGCTTGCAACTGCACAGTCAATAGAGGTAAAACTCTATTTTGTTCATATCAGTTTATTATTATTCCAAACCATTGAGATTGTCGCCTCATGAGATTGGTTTGCACAGACACGGGTTCTGAAACGAGCGTACAGTAAGCTTAAGCTGGAACATGTGGTTATCGGCAAAGGGCAGTTTCATCAAGAACGTGCTAAGTCTTCAGCACCACTAGAGGTTTAGTTTCTCTCTCAACCAATTCTTTTTTACTTACATTTGTTAAAAGCATAATCTTCTATTAAAAACTTAAACCAAACAAACACATAGGAAGAGGATATACTGGCATTGCTTAAGGACGATGAAACTGCTGAAGATAAACTTATACAAACTGATATCAGCGATGAGGATCTTGACCGGTTGCTCGACCGGAGTGACTTGGTGATTACTTCACCGGATGAGAATCAAGCTGATGAAGCTTTTCCAGTGAAGGGTCCAGGTTGGGAAGTGGTCATGCCTAGTTCAGCTGGAGGAATGCTGTCTTCCCTGAACAGTTAAGACCATTGCACCACGCATTGAAACCACTTCAGTGTGGTTTTTTTTCCGGAACATTACCGGTTACTTTTGGCTAGAAAAATTGAATCAGTAGAGGCCCTCGGAAGTTTTTGTAAGTTAAGAATATACTTAAAACTGAAATCATGGAAGTTAATGGTGATTAGCTCTCAGTGTTATGTAGACAATTGGCCCTCTGATTATTCAATTGCGGTATTAATTACTTATCTTATGCTAATGTTAGTCTTTGTGATCCAAATCTGGCATTGTGTTTATCATTCACAAAGATGTTACCATATTTGGTCGATAAAATACAAAAATTTGTAAAAAGCTCCGATGCCGGGAATCGAACCCGGGTCTCCTGGGTGAAAGCCAGATATCCTAACCGCTGGACGACATCGGAATTAATGGTAACGTTTATCATTGCATTTTCTAATTATTATTCTAGACTTTCGGGCACGAGAGGCCGACAAGAGTAAATGGGCGACCAAACATATTGATAAGTAAGTATGGGGTATAATTGGCAATTAGTAGAGCCTAATTTTAGAATTGTTCAGAAAACAAACCCGGTTTAGCCAGTAGAGCCTGATTTTAGGATTAGTTCTGAAAACAAACCCGGTTTAGCCGTAATTATCATATAAGAA
Source organism: Lepidium africanum (assembly GCA_900406405.1). NCBI lineage: Eukaryota > Viridiplantae > Streptophyta > Magnoliopsida > Brassicales > Brassicaceae > Lepidium > Lepidium africanum. The sequence goes on along the minus strand of OVAX01001009.1, from coordinate 26,036 downwards.
TTGAGGGTATTAAGGGAAATTTAGGTATCAGTCATCATTTCCCAATTTTCTTTTTTGAGCGCCTCGGTGGCTATCTCCTACTCCGTTCGCATTCTCCTCTTTAAGGAAACCTCCTCTACGCAGAGTTTGAGGAACAACAAATTCATTTCTGCTACGGATTTGCATACTGCTGATTCGCTTTGTGGAATTCAACCAATAAGATGTGGCGCTGCGTCTCTCGTACGTTTCGTGCTCCTTCTTCAAAGACCTCTTCACTCTTTGATGGTGTCTCTGGATCTCGCTTCTCCAGGTTCTTCTCCACCGGTTCGGTATGTTATCTCTTCTTTCGATCGTTTGTAATACCGTTCATCTCTGATTTATCTATGATTTATGGTTTTGTCCGCCATGGAAATGCGTTTCTGGTCGAGCAAATGCTGATAATCAGGGAATATTTTCCTTTCATTGAGTTTAGTTTCTATAGATTTCGATCGATTTGTGTTTAGAATTTTATAATTGTTTTGTGGTGTGTTTAATTGTGTTCTGTGTTGTTTATGTACCAGACGGATGGGAGATCCTCTTACACTATAGTGGATCACACCTATGATGCTGTCGTGGTGGGAGCTGGTGGTGCTGGACTTAGAGCTGCGATTGGATTATCGGAGCATGGATTTAACACCGCTTGTATTACCAAGCTTTTCCCTACAAGGTCACACACTGTCGCTGCTCAGGTAATTTTTGTTACCAACCTCTCTGTTAATAATGGATTTCAATGTAGTTTGGTTTACCTGAGACTGAGTTTGTGATGTGAATCAACTTTGAAGGGTGGTATTAATGCTGCACTTGGAAATATGTCCGAAGATGACTGGAGATGGCACATGTACGATACTGTCAAAGGAAGTGACTGGCTAGGTAATCTTGGTCTTTTGTTTCTTTTAGTGAATTGATTCTTCCATTGTCACTGTTCTGTTGTTCAATTGTGCATGCAATTGGTGAGTTTCCTTCTTGTTTTTTCTTTCTCTAGGTGATCAAGATGCTATCCAGTATATGTGTAGAGAGGCACCAAAAGCAGTGATTGAACTTGAAAATTATGGGCTGCCGTTTTCTCGTACTGAGGAGGGGAAAATTTACCAGCGTGCATTTGGTGGTCAGAGTCTGGACTTTGGGAAAGGTTAGTTGTCTAATGTCTTGCTAGCTTTATGCACTTTGTTTTAGTAGGTCTCTTATATTGGCTTTTATGTTATTTTATGATCAGGTGGTCAAGCCTATCGCTGTGCTTGTGCTGCGGATCGTACTGGGCATGCTCTGTTGCATACTCTTTATGGACAAGCAATGAAGCATAACACACAGTTCTTTGTTGAATACTTCGCCTTGGATTTGATCATGGCTAGTGATGGTAAGTCCATGACAGTTATTCGCCTTTTACTGTCACATTTGTTGGCATTTACCTATTTAGTGTAGGGGGGATGTTACTTGGCAAGTAATTGATTTTATGAGGTGGTTTGATAGCTCTGATCGATCAACTTTGAACTAAAAGACAAGCAAATTTGATGTTAATGCAACATTGCTATCTGATATGCAGGTAGTTGCCAGGGTGTAATTGCACTAAACATGGAAGATGGAACATTGCATCGTTTCCGCTCTGCACAAACAATCTTGGCCACTGGGGTGAGCTAGTAGTTTTAATGTGATCATTTTTTTTTTCCAATTATGGAAATATACTCACTTGATGGCTGATGATTTTGCAGGGATACGGCAGAGCATACTTCTCTGCAACCTCAGCACATACATGCACAGGAGATGGAAATGCCATGGTTGCACGGGCTGGTCTTCCCCTCCAGGTTTCCCACCTGTTTCTTTTTTTTTATTCTTATGAATACAATGTATTTTATTTCTGTCTGTGGTATACTAATAAACTTGTCGTCTTATTAATTATATGCAGGACTTGGAGTTTGTTCAATTCCATCCAACTGGAATATATGGGGCCGGATGTCTCATCACTGAAGGTTAGCATCTTGTTCTCACATACTCAAATTTGCTTTGCATATTATTGTTTAATGTGGTTTGTCACGATTACATCTTTGGGCTTTGTCTATCATACAAGTGCAGGATCTCGAGGTGAAGGTGGTATCTTAAGAAACAGCGAAGGTGAACGTTTTATGGAACGATATGCTCCTACGGCTAAGGATCTTGCATCAAGGGATGTTGTCTCCAGATCAATGACTATGGAAATCAGGGAAGGTCGTGGTGTAGGTATGCTCCACTGAAAACTATCTGAGAGCAAAACATTCATTACGTATCTATGCTTGTATTTATGATCTGTCTAGTTTTATTCTCATCATGGACAACTTTTGCTGCAATTTTTCAGGACCGCATAAGGATCATATCTATCTCCATTTGAATCATCTTCCACCAGAAGTTTTAAAGGAAAGACTTCCTGGAATCTCTGAGACCGCTGCCATCTTTGCTGGTGTTGATGTTACTAAAGAGCCAATTCCTGTCTTACCCACGGTTCATTATAACATGGGTGGTATCCCAACAAACTACCACGGCGAGGTAAGAATAGGGAAAAAAATTTAAGAAACTTTGGAAAAATTGTGTGGAGAGAAGTATGAGATTCATTAGAAGCCTAGCAGTCAAAGCTATATACTTTTTATCCTGCAGGTTGTTACCATCAAAGGTGATGATCCAGATGCAGTGATTCCTGGGCTAATGGCTGCTGGGGAGGCAGCTTGTGCATCTGTACATGGTGCCAACAGGCTTGGTGCAAATTCGTTGCTTGACATTGTCGTGTTTGGCCGTGCTTGTGCAAACAGGGTTGCAGAGATAAGCAAACCAGGTTAGTATCTCGAGATTGTCCTAATATTATATAAAGATAAGTTTCTTCTGAAGTTGTTTTTTCCTTTATTCAATTGGTGCAGGGGAGAAACAGAGACCTCTTGAGAAGGATGCGGGTGAAAAGACAATTGCATGGCTGGACAAGTTGAGAAACTCAAACGGGTCCCTTCCTACTTCAACTATCAGATTGAACATGCAGAGGATTATGCAGAACAACGCAGCTGTGTTCCGCACGCAAGAAACTTTGGAAGAAGGTAACAAATTAAATGCATTTGTTCTGCATCCAAAAACTGCAACTGCAAGCCATTTTCTTTACCATTTTTTGAAACCAAATCACAGGTTGTCAGTTAATCGACAAGGCCTGGGAGAGTTTTGGGGAAGTCCAGGTGAAAGACAGGAGTTTAATATGGTAAGACAACAGAGTTTTTAAGGATTTGGATTACTACACTTGTCAGAAATCGAGTAAACTATTGTTGATCCTGGAAACTATGAATAAATTGCAGGAACTCTGATTTGATAGAGACATTGGAACTTGAGAACCTTTTAATAAACGCATCAATAACAATGCATTCAGCAGAAGCTCGAAAGGAAAGCAGAGGAGCACATGCTCGGGAAGATTTCACGGTATGATTCCTTCCACTTTGATTGATCATATTCCATATTGAAGATAATGATGATGAAACCATATTAAAGTTTATTAAAAAAATGAAATGAGTGCAGAAAAGAGAAGATGGAGAATGGATGAAACATACATTGGGATATTGGGAAGATGAGAAAGTAAGATTGGATTATAGGCCTGTGCACATGGACACTCTCGATGATGAGATTGAGACTTTCCCTCCAAAAGCTCGTGTCTATTGATGACCATATACACGGACCATCGGGTTTTTCTTTCATGCCTTCCCAATAATCATCAGGAACCCACAATATATTACATATGTTTGGAATTAGGACAAATGTTAAAAGTGAGTTTGTTATTTATAAACTGATGGAGCACAAAGGAGTGTGTTGCTCATTTTTATTGTCGTCCTCTGGTTTTTTCATTTAACACCAGGATCTGATGAAATAAATAAAAAAAAACACTTAACAATATTTTTTAATTGCTTAATACTTGTTTCTCTTTTCTAAACTATTTGTGGTTATGGTCTTTTATAACTCTCCCTGCTTTTGGGATAAATCAGCGGGATTCCTTTGGTTTCTCCGGTTTTGTTTTATCATTTCTTCCGGGAAATTTATGTCATTCCGCCGGTTAATGTACGTTGTAACTTTCCTTTAATTGAGACAAAAAAAACAGTTGTCTTTAGACGATTATTCGTTGAGTTGCTCTTAATCTGGTAGTTAGGATGATCCAGCTAATAATTTGACATTAGAGTTTGATTTTTACTTGCTGCATTATTATAGTTTTGTCTATCCAATTGTTGAAAAAAAATATAGTTATGTATTTACACGTTTACGTTAATATTAATTTGCTAAAGGTAGTCGTGTGATAATATCCCCTTGTTGATACATGTATATTATGTGATTTTGTCGTCTTTCTATGCATTTTTGGGTAAACTGTTTCCATAGCATGCTTCTCCTGTGAAAGATCGGTCCAACAACAGTTAATCGGGCCCACTAATGATCGCTTTTCCGTTTCGTATTAAATAACCAAATGGGCTCAACCATGGGCCCATCAATCTCCTTCAACCAAAGTGTTCACTAACAAATACCGATTTATATATTTATTGGTAGGTGAGTCGAAGTCAGAGAGACTGGAAGATACAGTATGATGACGTCATGTTAGATAATGGTGGTCCCTACAATTTGGGACCTCCCGGAAAGAGCGGGATTTGAAATGAGATGAGACTATACGATTTCATTACACAAATATAGAACACTGCTCTTTCCAATCTTTGTCACTCTCTTCTCTTTTTACCCCAAATATTAAAAGTTGAAATAATAGGTCACATCTATAGACCTATCTAACCAGTAATTCACTCAAATTTTTACTACTTTTAATTATTTGAATAGTTATCATATATTTTAAAATTGGATTTTTTTGGTTTATCCTCAAATGTTGTAAAGGTGAAAGTGAAAAAGAAAGATAAGAGTTTGACAAAAAGAGAGACTCTATTTGTCAATTCTGTGGGTCCTATAGCCTCGTCACTTAGGTTGGCTCACCAAAACTCCTGAATATATATATATATATATATATATGCATTTTATTTTACTATTTAGGTATTTACATTGTAAATAATCAAAATTTAATTTTAAAATTATTTTGGCTATAGTAGAGTTAGTTTGAGAGCTCGTGGTATTTTTAAGAGTTTATATATGTTGCATTCAGAAATTGAAGCTCCACATCAAATAATATCTAGTTTTCATTTACTCCAAGTTTTCATTTACAACAAGTAATATCTAGGTTTCGTTTACTCCAAATTAAGAAGTGATATTTGTGTGAAGTGATATTTGTAATAGATTGTGGAGAAATACCGAATATAGTAAAATATATAAGAAATTGGCTAACGTTTGTCTTATATACCAAACATTTTGTTAGACTAAGGAGCTTTTTTGTTTTTTTTTTCATGATGTTTGATTTCTAAATAGTTAAACTACATAGCTGATGCCGAGTACGTATGATTTAATGGTAGTTATCACTTTAACTTTTTTTCAGCTTCTAGAATTCGATTTTTTCCTGATACAAAAGAAAAAAAAAAAATTTTAGAATATAGGTTTTGATTATAAATGAAATATTGTCGATCCAATTATAAAAATAAGATTAACAAAAAAAACTACGTAGCTGATTTTTTGGCCAATAATATTAAAAAGTTTTGTAGAAAACATTTATTGGTAACCATATACCACTACATTAGACAACCAAAACAAAAATATACCTCTACATTAAATTTTTTTCTTCTTTAGAATGAGATTATTTAATTTAACATGGAGTCACAGTCGCTAGGCAATCGAAAAAACACATGTATGTATGCATGACTTGCGAGTAGTTTGATGACATTGATATTATTATTACCGTTACAAAAAAACAAAAGATATAGTAATAAAAATAAGAGAAACTAGGTCCCACACTGAAAAATCTGACGGTTAAAATTAAATCAACATTGATCCACTTTCTAGGGCTGACCTTTCTTACTCACTCTTCTCTCTTCTCTCTCAAATCCAAAGCTCTTTCGATTCAGCTTCAGATCCCGCCGTTTCTCTATCTCTCTCCGGTGAGGAATTAGATCTGAGAGCTATAAGAATGGCTTACATGTGTACTGATAGTGGCAATCTAATGGCTATTGCTCAACAAGTCATCAAACAGAAACAACAACAAGAACAACAACAGCAACAACATCATCATCAAGACCATCAAATTTTTGGGATTAATCCTCTTTCTCTTAATCCATGGCCAAATACATCTCTGGGTTTTGGTCTTTCCGGTTCTGGTTTTCCTGACCCGTTTCAAGTTACCGCCGGTGGAGATTCCGGTGATCCTAGCTTCCCGTTTCCGAACTTAGACCACCACGCTACAACTCCCGGTGGTGGTGGTTTTAGGCTTTCTGATTTTAGCGGTGGTGGTGAGTTTGAGTCTAACGAGTGGATGGAAACACTTATTTGCGGCGGAGATGGAACGGACGGTCCTGATTGTGACACGTGGCAGAATAATCCCGATTATGTAATCTACGGTCCTGATCCTTTTGCTTCTTTCCCGAGTCGACTCACTGTCCAACCGTCAGATCTCAACCGAGTCACGAGTCCACTGCCTCTTCCCCCGTCTGTTTGGGCTCCTTCTTCACCATTATCGATTCCTCCGCCTCCTACTAAAGAAGACTTAGAGATTAACGACCCTGAAGACGATGAGTTTGACATAGAACAGCCTCTACTCAGAAGTATCTACGACTCTGCAAAGATCTCAGATACTGAGCCTAACGAAGCTTCTAAGGCGCTTATTCGGATCCGAGAATCCGTATCCGATCTAGGTGATCCGATTGAGAGAGTTGGTTTCTACTTCACTGAAGCTCTTTGCAACAGACTGTCTCCTGATTCCAATCCGAAGGATTCGTCTCCATCGTCGTCTCCGGAGGATTTAATCCTCTCATACAAAACTCTAAACGACGCTTGTCCTTACTCCAAATTCGCTCATCTGACGGCGAATCAAGCGATACTAGAAGCTACGGAGGATTCGAGTAAGATTCATATAGTCGATTTTGGAATCGTTCAAGGTATTCAATGGCCTGCTCTTCTTCAAGCTCTCGCTACTCGTTCTTCTGGAAAACCAACTCAAATCCGGGTTTCGGGTATACCGGCAACATCTCTCGGTGAATCTCCGAAACCTTCGCTAATCGCTACAGGAAATCGTCTCCGTGATTTCGCTAAGGTTTTGGATCTGAATTTCGAATTTATCCCAATTCTCACTCCTATCCACTTGCTAAACGAATCAAGTTTCCGGGTCGACCCGGATGAGGTATTAGCTGTGAATTTCATGCTTCAGCTCTACAAATTACTTGACGAAACTCCGACGATCGTTGACACTGCACTACGGCTAGCTAAATCGTTAAACCCGAGAGTTGTGACTCTTGGAGAATACGAAGTAAGCTTAAACCGGGTTGGTTTTCCTAACCGGGTTAAAAACGCACTTCAATTCTATTCAGCGGTTTTCGAATCCCTTGAACCGAACTTGGGACGTGATTCAGAAGAGAGATTGAGAGTAGAGAAAGCCCTCTTCGGCCGGAAAATCATGGGTTTGATCGGACCGGATATAACCGGACTCCATAGAGAAAGAATGGAGGAAAAAGAGCAATGGCGAGTATTAATGGAAAATGCCGGTTTTGAACCGGTTAAGCTGAGTAATTACGCAGTAAGCCAAGCGAAGATTCTTTTATGGAATTACAATTACAGCAATTTGTATTCAATAATGGAATCTAAACCAGGCTTCATCTCCTTGGCTTGGAATGATGTGCCTCTCCTCACACTCTCTTCATGGCGATAACCGACCTAAACCGAACCGGTACTTTTAGTTTAGTTTAGCTTTGTTTCCAATGTTAAATTTTCGGTTAGACAACAAATCAAACATTCAATTGTTAATATACTTTATGGTTTGCTTATAGTGTCTTGGTTTTTGGTTTGGATGTTGAGTTATTTCAAAGTTAGGTTTTGAATATCTCTTAATCGTATGAGGTTTTGGATTTGTCAAGTAGGTAAAAAGCTGTTCTTAGTCTTCTTGTTTATCTCTTTAGATCATTTACTTGGCCCATTAAACATTTTTGTTGGCCCAAATTGGTAAAAGAGGATTGTTCATCAAAATCTGAACCTAATACGTGTCGTGTTTCTGACAAATACGTGTCGCCACCTGTAACTAAAGATACTCGTGGTGAACTCTAGTGTAGACAACGTCGTACAGTTATGTCGGCTTAATTATAACTTAATCTTGACGTGTTTAACTTTACTAAATCCACCTTTATAACCTCATTTGTTACTTCCAGAACCCACCAGTTGCTTATCATACATAATCACAGATTAAGATATTTTGCTTCAAAACTTATCGTCTCTTTACTCTATAAATTAAAGCTTCGAGAAACCTCCAAAAGCTGAGCAATGATAACAGCGTTCAAGACCATCCGATCACTTCCAATAAACACTGTCTCTTTCTTATCACCAACGTCTAAATTTGGTCGCAAAGTTACCTTAGTTAGTTTCTCTACTGCTTCTGATCAGCAAAAGATGGATAAAAAGCCTGAAAATCCAAACGACAAAACAGGGTTCGTGTCGTGACTCTCGTCCACTTTATTATATGTACAAAATGGTGTTTGATTCATGAATTTGATTTATTTCTTATGTTTGGTTTAATGGAACAGTGACGTGATGTCGCACTCGTTTGGAGAAGGGTACGCAACGAGAGCTGATGAAGAAGGGTTTGGAGGTACCTATGGAGGAAATCAAACACTTCAAAACGAGAACAAGATTCATGAAAATCACCCTGGTAATGTCTATAATTATGAGTACAAGTTTTAAGGTATAATTTCAAATGTTAACAGTCATGTATGTGTTTGTGTCTCTTATTTTCTGAAGATTACGACAAAACCCAAGGTAGCGAATCCAAGGAGAAGGAGAAATCAAGGAATCAAACACAATCTCGTTAAGAAGACTTGTGCTCTTTTTTTTTTTGTTGTTTCGACTTTTGAGTAATCCTTATCACTTATGTTATGTTTCAAGTTGAAGTAGTGAATAAAAGTCCAGTTTTTGACAGAGTCAAAAATAGTGACGTGTTAGGAATTTGGAACAATTAATCATCTGCAAATGATGCATCATCATTTGTTAAAACTAAATAAGCATGAATTGCAGTTTAGTCAATGACGAAATGTCAACTTGAAAATATAGAAACGAAACAGTCAAAAACAAATAAATGATATGAAAATACCATAAATGTAAAATTCAGTTGGAACAATCATCAGCTTCGATGAAATTCACTCGCCAACGATATCTCATCTTCTTCTTCTTCATCTTCACTTCAACAATCGCTACACAAACAACCGGTCCGGTTAAGTGTCAAAACGGTTCGCTTCATCATCCGTTTGGTTTGTCTGATGATTCCCCGATTCGATTCAACTGCTCTAAGAAAACCGGTTATGCAGAAATTGGGGAATTCGTTGTGGAGGAAGTAACCAATTCAAACATTTACGTCAAAATCCCTCCGGTTTGCAAACGCGATATTCGGAAATTCGAGCAGCTTTTCCGGGAGAATTTCGCTCCGTCGACTTTACACAACATATTACTCGGCCAAGAATGCAAAGAACAATCATCTAATTGTTTAATTCGGCGTAAATTCATCGAAGAACGATTGAATGTTAGTAAATGCAAATCTCAAGTAAATTGTCTCGATGGAGGTAACACGACGATTTCCGATGTGATGAATATCGGAGACGTTATGAATCGAAGTAGATGTAAGTATTGGTTCTCTTCGATTACGAAGAAACCAGGGAATTCTAATTCGGAATTTTCATTGAATTTGGGTCGACTTAAGCTCGATTGGTGGATTAAAGGAGGCTGCAATAACACGATTTGCTCAGATAACGCAAATTGTACGGATGTTAAGCTCGCCGACGGTGAATTAGGTCATCGCTGCACCTGTCACAAAGGATTTCGCGGCGATGCCTTCACCGTTCCTGGTGGTTGTCGCCGATTAGGTTCGCTTCTAATCTTTGACTTTATTTTCAAAATTTGACTAACAGATATAATAAACCAATAATATATTGACACGTTGCATTAGCTAACGAAATACCATGTCCAATAATTATTTTTGTTGCTTTAAAAACCTTTTTAAAACATTTAAACTAACCCAATCATAGAAAAGCAAACTAAATTATGATTAGCTTAATTTAAATCTATTACAAAAAATTTTACTTTTCAAAGCAACGAAAATAATTGCCAATTGGGTCAAAATATTTAATTAAATATGAATCGCAATTTTTCAGCTAGTAAACGCGAAAGACTACTCAAACTCGTTGTTCTTGGCACTACTGGTAAGTAAAGTTCTGTCATTATCAACTAAATTTTGTTTTCATTGAAGCTTAAATGTTTTGTGTTTGATTCTATTAGGGATTTTGATTGGAGTTTTACTCATGGCGGTTTTGATAGTTAAATATATCTTCCGCAACAAACGATCATCACAAACGTTAATCGCTAATCGCTTACTCTGTGAGCTAGCTGGAAACTCTAGTGTTCCTTTCTACACTTACAGAGAGATTGAGAAAGCAACAGATAGTTTCTCTGACAAGAACAAGCTCGGAACTGGAGCATATGGAACAGTTTACGCAGGTGAATTCCCAAACAGCTCATGGGTTGCTATAAAACGTCTCAGACGCAAAGACTCAACAAGTATCGACCAAGTTGTGAATGAGATCAGTCTTATTTCCTCTATCAATCACCCAAATCTAGTTCGTCTCTTAGGATATTGCATAGCTGAATCAGAACCGTTTTTAATCTACGAGTTCATGCCAAACGGGACGCTTTCTCAGCATTTACAGCACGAGAGAGGCCACACACCACTTTCTTGGTCTTTACGTCTCACAATCGCGTCTCAAACGGCAAACGCAATTGCACATCTTCACTCTTCAGTAAACCCTCCTATCTACCATCGAGACATCAAGTCTAGTAACATCCTTCTGGACTACGAATTCAACTCCAAGGTCTCCGATTTCGGACTCTCTAGGCTCGGTATGTCTACGGATTTCGAAGCGTCGCATATATCCACAGCTCCACAAGGTACTCCTGGATATGTAGACCCTCAATACCATCAAGACTTTCAGCTCTCAGACAAGAGTGATGTTTATAGTTTTGGAGTTGTTCTCATTGAACTCATCTCAGGCTTTAAGGCCATAGACTTCACTCGTCCTTATGCTGAAGTGAATCTAGCTTCTCTTGCGGTTGATAGGATTGGAAGAGGACGAGTGGTAGATATCATAGATCCTTTCTTAGAAACAGAATACAATCCGAAAATGTTTGCATCTATCCACAACTTAGCTGAATTGGCGTTTCGGTGTTTGTCCTTTCATAGAAACACGAGGCCTACAATAATGGAAGTTACAGAAGATCTCCAACAGATTAAGCTTATGTACTTTGGAACAGAGTCAAGGAAGTCCAAAAACCGATCCGAAGATACAAAGAGACTAAATCGACAAGAATCATCTTCGAGAATATGAAACTCACTGCAGGAATTTAAAGAAGTTTCTGTAACTTTTTCCTCTCTTTTGGTTCCTTGTGTATGAAGTAAAAACCTAGCAGTAGTAATTTATATCATTAAGACATATTTATTTTATTGTAGTGAAAACGGTAAAGAAACACAAACTTTCAGTTGCTTGCCAAAGTAAATACAAATTTTCATATGTTAGCTAAATTAAATTTGAATTTTCTTTGGCTTTACCAATTTTAGTTTTTTTTTTTTTTTTTGAAATCGATAAGAACCAATCCAGAATACAAACTCAACCTATCTAAAAAAAATCCCCTACTCATATGCTAATTTATTTTGTTTTATTCAATTTTAACTTCGATTTAAAAAATGTGAAAATTCATATTTGTTTTGACGGTTTTTTCTTATTATTAGTTATTCTTCTTTGTCATTCAAATTTCCTTCGAAGTACTTATGATAAGTACTTGCATTGACTTTCTTTTTTTGAAAATGTTCATAAATGTATAACACAAGTATAATAAATTTGACAAATAACCTCTCTCCGACGTACGAATGAATGGGTTTCTGCATCAACTCCGCCAAGTAGTATGATTAAGCTGGTGGTTTCATGTTTACTTAGAATTAGTTAACCAAAATTACAGATTTTACTAACTTTTACAATATTTATGTATATAAAAAAATTAGGAAAAAAAATAAAATCATATCATTGTAGCCTAGCCTTTCTTCTGTCACGTCTATAGAAAATATTTTAAAATATAAAATCATTTTTTAATTGTAATAGTCATGTCTTGTTCACGTTTACTAATAGCAATTTTACTGAGATGAAGTCTATAAAAGAAGGTCACTCAGCTATCATTTGAGTTAATCTTATTCTCTTCCAATTTAAAAATAAAGCTCTTTTCTCTTTCTCGTTTGTATATCACCTCTCAGTTAAAACGCGAAGATGAAGCCATGCAGCAGTAGCCATCGACGTAATCTCCATTGCAGTGTTCATGTGAATTGTAAGTTGAATATCATTACTCTTCTTATGTTTTTTGCTTAAAGTTACTATCTCTTTTGCTTATCTAGATTGTTTTATCTATGCAGATGCGGTTTGTGCATATCATAAACACATGATAGAGTTAACTATGATCTGAAAATGCCTCTTTCGTCGATCATATCATTATTCCTACATTAGTCGGGTCAATTTTCATCCTCTTTTTTACAAAAAAGGAAATTTTCATCCTCTTTTACTTAAATTTTTTATAAGGTTTTGAACTTTTTGTTATTTTTTATCTAATTGTTATTTTTAAATATTTGCAATAATTTTGAGAGGCTTTTTTAGTAGATTTGCAAAACAATTTGAGAACTGGTCGGATTTAGATTCTATCATTTGACCGTTAGTGATTCTAATTATTCGACTTATGTTTCATTGTGACGTAGATTGAACATTTTAGTTTTTTGAAAGCTTTTAAAAATTTGATGTTAAGTTTGCAATAATGATGTTTAACTTCCCGAGTTTTGAATTCTGTCATTCATTTGATCGTTAGCAATTCATAAATTCTATTTGTTTTTCATTGTTTATTAGATTTTATATTCGGGTTTTTAAAATAGGATTTTAGAAAATGATGCTTAATTTGCATAGTAATATGTAAACTGTTTGGATTTTGGATTCAGTCATTTGATTTATTCATTTCATCGTTAATAATTTCATAAGTACGAATTTGTTTCTAATTGCTTGTAGATTTTAGTATTCAAATTTTTAAATTTCCTTGAGGATTCAAAAGAATAGTTAAATACTAAATATAAAAATTTAATTTCAAACTTCTAATTTTAAATACTCAAATGTTTTAAAAGAAAGAATATGAATAAGAATTGTTGGAAGTTTGAAAGTCCACCCAATGAAGAAGAAACATTATTTTTGTACATATTTTTTTAATATCTGAAAATACATGTAAACTACGAAGAACAATAGAAATGTTTTATTATGATGAAATATATTTGTACATATGTTGAATTACAGAGACATTTTTAATAGAGACATCTAGCCAACTTAAATCCGAGGATAAGTAGTTTAAAACTGAAGTCTATATATATTCGTACATATGTGAAAATTCATTTTGTTTTGACGGTTTTTCCTTATAAGGAAAATAGTAATATATATATATATACATATACAATATAAAAAATACGAATTTGTTAAATTAAATACGAATTTGTATGTTTACCATATAAAAAATACTCAGATGTTTTAGCTTCACTATTTTGTTTCAAAATATATAATGCTTTTTTTTTGTCAACAAATATATAAGGTTTTAGTTTCCAATAAATTGATATATTTTTCTTATTTAACTTTGTTATTGTTACTTCTTCACATTATTAATTAAATAAAAAATATTTTAAATAATTTAACAAGTTTTATCAACGCTTTGAACTTCGCAATTCTTGAAATACTGGGCCTCACTTATTACTTATAACTGGGCCTTGAGAGTTTAAAATGTACTAGTAAACGAACGTAATGAGCTTCTTCTATTCACTCAGTAAATTGAAATAAAAGATAACGAAAATAAATAAGGGAAGGATCGTATTTGGTCAGTGGAAGATACTCGGCACATACTCCAACTAATTATCGACAGCTCATTGCTTCCATTTGTCAGCTTATCCGAAGCCGACCACTTTAAAGACTTCAGTTTTAAACTACTTATTCTTCTTATATATATACACAAAACTACGACAAAATATAAAACTAAATCTTGCTCGTATAATTAGAATTAAACAATTGTAACCCCGCACGTACGTCTCCGTAGTACCCTGTGAACAGCTTTCGATGACATTAACATTACAATAGACAATTGTATAAATTATAAAGTTTATAAAATAATTTCTCTTAAGGCACACATAGCAACAATACCGTACATTGTATTGAATGTTAAAATAACGTCAATTACAAATTTTGATCTTATTAGAATAGAATGACAAGCAAAAATATTGTCATACAGAAGTTTTAATAGTACTTTTATCTTGTATTACATTGGTCTTTGACCAGTCTTAAAGAAAGGAAACGTGGCATGAACCCACTTGCCACTCATTAACCTGAGGTCGTAAAGAAGTGTTCTTCAGATTCAGACCATGTGATTGACAACCGATGTCCTTTGACTGCAAGTTATATACAGCCCCTACTACTTCATTTCCATTGTGTTTTTCGTATAAAACTTCAAACATTTATTAACATAAAAAAAAACTCGTAAATTAATTGTGGAGAAAATTACATATCAAATGCCAAAATATCGTCCAAAATATAAAACTGATACATATTGCTTACAACAAAAATATATGGACAATTTTGACCCCAAAGAAACACAAAATGTATCGACATGGTTATATATTATCTACATTATACATATCTATATATATGTATGGACAGTTCGTGTAATTTAGCAGAAGCTACATAAGAACGAGTATAATTATTGTTTATACGAATTATAATGATAAGAAACTAAACTTGAGGAACAAATAGAAGCTTCTTTAGCAGCCTATGTGATGATAACCTAATGAAAGCAATGCTCGAAGTGGTGAGTTCAAATCCCGTTAGCTTTAGTAGAAATAATTTGGCTATGAATCAGATATTTGTCGATCAATGAACAAGTAAGGTTGACAAAAAAAAAACTAATTAAAGTAATGATTAAAGGTTATCATATCGCACTAATGATTATAAATTTCTTCATTTTTTCATACAATTTAGTTGTAACTATTTATATCACATTATATAAGAGTGTAAGATAGAATGAGAGATGCAGAAGAAGCATGTGAGTGGGCAACGCCAGCTAATAACCTTGTATTCACTATTGAGTCAAACCACAGTCAAAACGCAAGATAGAATATGTTTTCCTTTTTGAACATATATGTTATAAAATCAATAACTGCGTGACACAAAATTATATCCACTCGACTCCAAAACAAAAATTTCATGCGTCTCAATACAACAGTGACTTCAACATCTACAAGTATCCAAACATTATCATCATTATTTTTTCTTGTCACTAGTTATCTTCAGCTCGATCCCCAAAGACAAACAAAGCTTGTATACAGTTTTAAAAATCTGTGGTCGAATTTATTGCAGAAGAACATATATGAAAAGAGACACTCTGGCTGTCCCAGAGGCTCATTGATTACCATTTTATTGTTAGTTATACTTTTTAATAAGAAAAATGTAGAAAAAAGGAGTGAAGTAGCTTTCAAAGACACTTCCAGGGAAGAGATGCCATCTCTACTATGACACTTTCCTTTTATATCTTTTTCCCCTCATTTCTTTTCTTTTTCTTCTAACTTTGTTCAAATTTGAATCTTTTATTTTGGACCCACAAATTATTTTTATTTACCCAATGCTCTTTGATATTTTGTTAAATTTGCAAACCCTAGAAGTGAAACACAACAAACTACCCAAGGAGGAATCTTTTCATTTATTACATTAGAAAATATGATAGTAAATGCACGTTGACCATTTATATTATAACCTCTTAACAAATATTTTACCTATTAAAAAAATATAGTATGATATTTTTTGTTTAGTACAGATGATTTTTTTGGATTTTAAAATATTTATTTTGTTTATTTAAATAACAAATGATGAGCATAAAATATTGAATTCACTATAATGATAAATAAATACAAATTATTTCTAATATAATATGCCGTTAAAAAAAAAAAACGAATTACTATATGAAGCTATCGTGAGGATGTCTCTCGGAACCATCCAATATCGCCTTATTATAAATTATTTACACAAACTTCATTCTTAAAAAACAAAAAAACTTCATTCTATATTATCTTTTGGACGACTACTCTATATTAATACTATTATATACTTATCTATGTGTCGTATGTATATATATATATATATATATTTTTTTTTTTTTCTTTTTTCAGTTTTAAGAAAGTGTGTATTTTGCCTCTTCCAAAATAAGAAAATTAAAGTAAACCAGAGACTCCTCGCAACTTCTAAATAGTATTTAACAAAAAAAAAAACTTCTAAATAGTAATGTTCTAATGAGCTACATATGAGTATTTTAAATAAAATAAAAATAAAACACTAGTTACCGTTTAACAGAAAACTTAAATCGAAATTTTTGTTATTAGTAAAATGTTAATTAAGAAAAACACAGTTGTTACGTTACGTTATGACAAAATATCATATCATTTGTACATGATCTGACAGTTTGGCAAGGCTTTATCACTTCATATTATCCAAAGAATAAGAAGCTTAAGTTAAATAAAATATTAATAAATATTTCAGATAAGTGGGTTACCTAGCATTAAAAGATTTAAACCAATTAAACACTTTACAAATAAAAAATGCACTTGACAATATATGTTCCAATATAAAAAACAAAAATATCATATTCTATTGTATCATAACTATTCTCGGACCTATTCCGAACAAATTTAAGGCATTGTGATACTAAACTAAAATATTAAAAGGAAGAAAATTTTAGGTTTAAATTTCAAAAAAACTTTGTGTAATATTTTAAAAATAAATTTTAAATTTTCTGGACCTTTAATTTTTTCAAGTTTTAAGTTTTGTTAAAAAAGTTCTTAAAACTTAAAAAAAACTATATAATATTTTTAAAATAATTCTTTAGTTTCCTAAAATCGTTAACTCTCTCCGACCATAAACTTTGCTAAATCCTCAATATGTTTGTACCTCGTAACAGATCTTATATCACACGTGCTAAAGTACGACTCTGAATCTCTGCTCTACATATAATAAAAACATTTAAATTGTATTTAAATGATTAATTTATTTGAGCTACAGATACTATAATATACAAAACCAAGATATATGTAAAAAGAAGATTTGTAATTAAATTATATATATATGAGAAAAAGAAAAAAAGAAACAGTTTCATGTGTTTTTATAATATAGCAACTGTGTCGGAGCGTGTCTCAGCAGAAATTCTTGGGCCTATTTTTGTCCAAATTCCGATAGCCGAACACTTATTGGACACGTGTACAAGACATCACCAGCCCAAGTAATTACTTTTTATCGTCCTATACAGTTTGGTTTTATGATAAAATTTATATATTTGTTCCAACAGTAAATAACCAAATACTATTCATTAATTTTTTTTTAACATTGGTGTGTATGTTCAACACCATTAGCAGAACTGTGACATGTTTATTATGAATTATTTATTGTTTTGGACATACATATGAAAGCTAACTATTTGGCCGATGACTTAACCAATTATGCGTTTTCATTGCATTTAGGTTTTTATTTTTGACTGTTTTATCAGCTGAGTTTATCCCTTTTCTTGAGGAGGATAAAACTAATGTGGGGGAGTTTAGATTTATTTGTATTAGTAATTTTTTATTTTAGTTGAATAAATAAATAATCTTTTATAATAATAATATTAAATTATATTGGTTATAATGGCTTCATCATTGATCCTTTGTGCATAAGAACTAAATGAGTATATAATAGTGCACAAAGGCTTCTCTGTGCAATTGACTGTCCCTACTAGAATTAACTCTCTCCATCTCTCTCTCTAAAAGTGAGTTTATAATTCGACACAAAGGAGCTCTGTCTCTAATGGCATGCTTAGAAATGTACAACTCCAATAGTGGTTGTGGTACTCCCATGAGTCCTAGAATCTCTTTCTCTAACGATTTCGTTGAGATTAGGCCCGAGACGACCAAAACGACCAGATCAAGTCCTCTCTCTAAGCCAGAGGGTTCTTCTTCTTCTTCTGATAATTTTGAGTTCTCTGTTTCAAACTATACAATGATGCCAGCTGATGAACTTTTCTTTAAAGGTAAGCTTTTGCCTTACAAGGAAACTAATCAAGTTCAGAGAACATTAAGAGAAGAGCTTCTCGTTGAAGAAGACGAAAAAGAAGAAGAACGTCCTCGTAATGCTACTAACATCTTCTCTCTCAAACCACCAATCTCATCATCATCTTCTTCTTCTTCTAAAGGAAGGTGGAAAGGTCTTTTGGGCCTTAAAAGGGCCCATGTTGGGTCTAAGAACAATGATGAACATATGATTGACAACAAACAATCTCAGGTACTTTCTCTGATTTAGCTGGGTTCGTTTTTGTCTTCTGGGTAATTTGTTACCTCATTATATATAAATATACTTTGTTTTTCGAAATGTTTAGGAAGCAATGAGTGGACGAGAAGGTTCAGGTTGCAGAGAGAAGAAGAAGAGTATGTAGACTTTGTTTTTATTTAGGAACATGGTTGCTTCAAGATTTATTAAAAATTTAGAGTTGTGTTAATCTTAGATCTGAAAAAATGTTATTAAAAAAAAGTGTTGTTGAAGGAGATGTTTTATTTCATTGCACTACTCATGTTTCATCGATCTTTTGAGTTTTGTTTTGAAGTGTAGGATTAGACCTGTCTTTGTCTTTGGGTTGCAAAATGTTTTAGTGGGGTGTACAAAGTGTGAGTAGTTCAGAAAATTTAATTTTCAGAAAACAAATTTGAAGTAAGCCATATGTCTTTTGTCTTGGTCTTTATAGATATCTTCTCTTCTGTCCATTTGTTATAAGTTATTACCATTCAAATTAAACGACTCTCTTGTTGATTATTATGCACCAGAGGTTCAGAAATAAGTCCTTAACCGCCGTGTAATAAAGTAGCCCCATGAAGATAGGTTACATTGGAGTCATCATTAAAATGAAGTTCCAAAGTAACAAGCTTTATGTTTGGACCCTAACTAAGTACCTGTCTGGTTCGTACAAAAGCCTAGTTTGCGTCTGCTTAGTTGCAGATCAACAATGGCTGTCATTTTGGGACCATTGATTCCTTCTACTCATTTGATCATTGGCTTTTCTCTGTTATTTGTCGCTCATAAAGTATAGAAGACCACATAAATTTAGAAGAGATGATATTAATGACACATAATTATATCATTAGAGTGAGATTATAAATGGCAACTATCAAGGTAATATTATCCACAATATTAATCGAACTCAATACCATTAACTGAATAACATAACATTTAATACATCTATTGGCTGTATTAGAGACCACTAATTGTTTGCTTATGTGTTGAATGAGTTTTTCCTTTAAAAATCACATCATTTGCTATTTTTTTTTTCACTGGTTAGGATAAATCTAACTAACGATTTAGATCTTCCATTTTATAACTTAGTAGATTAAAAAGGTTTTACGCAAGCTTTAGACGTAGATCAAACATCTTTGATCTAGTTGTTCACAAAAAAATCATATCACTATTTTTTGTCAACTTTACTCTTATAATTAGATCGACAAGAGATCCATAGCCGAAATCCATACTCTAAAATCTTTTTTTTTCTTTTCCTTTGTATCAGGGAGGAATCGCAATGCCTGAAGAATGCTAAAGTGGTCACTATCACTGACCACAAGTCCTCGGCAAAATCATATCACTTCAATTACTCAATTTTGAAATTTTATATTTTTTGATCAAGTGTTTGAGTGTGATATCACTTTTTTTTACCCAAATTCCATTTTTAAATATCGCATTTTTTACACTTAAGGGGTTCGATTTTTTTTTTTTGGGTCAAATGGGTTCGAAATTTTAGTCATCTTTGTATTTTTCATATAAAAAACCTCTCCAAATCAGTATTTCTCCAAAGGATAACAAGTTAAAAAGTGTAATTGACTAATTGACTCGGTATATTTTCACATAATTCAATCCCTCTAAATACCACGTGGCATTTCTTCAGTGCTTTGAATTTTCTAACTTCTTCTCCTCACGAACCCTTCCGGTTAAACCAAATTCACCCACAAAAGATCCCACACGCAGCTCTACTTTGAGATCGCCGGCCGATTCCGTAACCGACTAGAGAAGATCGAATAAATCAGAAGAAGCTATGGATTCTACACCGGTGAATTGGGAAGCGCTTGATGCTCTGATTATCGATTTCGTTAGCTCTGAAAACCTGGTTGAAGACGCCGCCACGAATTCATCTCCATCTCCATCATCGTCTCCTTCTTCTTCTTCCTCTCCTTCGATTTCCTCTTCTTCTTATCACTCCAGATTGATCATTCGCCAAATCCGAAACTCTATTGAGTCCGGTGACATTGAGACCGCCATAGAAAGCCTTCGCTCTCACGCTCCTTTTGTCCTTGATGATCATCGTATTCTATTTCGCTTGCAGAAACAGGTTTATTTTCTCAATTTTCTATTTGAATCCGCCCTAGCTCTAGTCTGCCGTATTTAGTATCTTAGGGTTGCTGGAGATTTTAGTTTTCGGAATCGATATTAAACCGAATCTTGTTCTAATTGTTTCCTGTGAAGAAATTTATTGAGCTATTGAGAAAAGGAACGCATGAAGACCTTGTTGCTGCAATTGGTTGCTTGAGGACTTGTGTTGCTCCGTGTGCTCTTGATGCCTATCCGGTACTTGGATATTCCCTTCCCCTTATTGTATCTCTTTAGTGTAACATACTACACTGTTTTTATGGATTTTTAGATTCTTCCTCTGTTTTCTATCCGAATTGGCTTTTATTCTTTTCTTCATTGTAAGAGAGGATTCTATGAAATTCTGACCTCTGCATATACAAATTTTTATATCTTAAGGAAGCTTACGAGGAATTCAAGCATGTCCTTCTTGCACTCATCTATGACAAAAACGACCAAAACTCTCCCGTAGCAAACGAGGTATCTCACTTTTCTGTAGTTTTATTGTTGTTAAGGATGTTCTGTAATCTTGCGGACACAGAACGTCCTTTGTATGTGTGTGTTTTTTTTGAACTGCTGCTATACATCATGCAGAATTTGTGTTTTGGATTATAAGGAATGCGCTTTCTATTCTACAGTGGGCAGAGAAAAGAAGGTATGAAATGGCTGGAATGATGTCATCTTTCCTGAGAGCATCTTTACAAGCATATGATCCAGTATTTTCAATGACACTAAGATATCTGATTAGGTAAAGCTATTTATTCGTCTTCCATGCTGTTATTATCTGTTTTGTTCTGTCTGGTTTACTCTGAGCCATTGTTATACATTTACCAGCATACATAAAGGATTTTGCTTTCACCAAGGAATTTCCTCCGCAGTTTCTGATCTCACCCATAGATTGCTCCTGGAGGAACGTGACACACCAGCCATTCCTCTGGATAACATGTATGAAGTACCACCGTTTGATGAGGTAACGTGGCAATTAGGTTCTTGCTCTTCTTGTAGTGAAATGTGATTAGGTCTTCATCACTCATTGGTCCCTGATTCTTAATATCAAATATCAGGTGGATATTCAAGCTCTTGCTCATGCGGTTGAGCTCACTAGACAAGGTGCTGTTGATAGCATGAAATTTGCCAAAGGTGATCTTTTCCAAGCATTCCAGGTTCAAATCCTCTGCCCCAACTTTATTAACTTTTCATTATTCTCTTTCTGCTTCATGCTCAATTTTCGTCAATCCTCACCTACGTTGTGTAAATGGGATGCCTTGCAAACATTTTAGATTGTATATTATTGTTACTTACTATTATTGTTGTGTAATTTTGTATATTGCCATCGCAGCCTAATTCTTGCTTTTACTTATTGCAGAATGAGTTGTGCAGGATGCAATTGGATGTTTCAGTTCTTGATGAACTTGTAAAAGAGTACTGCATATACAGGGGTATTGTAGATTCAGGTTAGTAATCAACCTCGAGGAAGTTTCGAGATCATTCTTCAAATTTCTAGCTCCTTTTTCTCTTTTGGCTTTTATGAATTTCTGACCGATTTAAACTTCAATCAGAAATGCAAATGATTAAGGATCCTGCCAAACGCTACCAGTCAGAGGTGGGCCACAGCTTATCAAAAGATTGTTCTTCTGAAATAGATCTCAACACAATTCAACATTCAGATATTGAGAATGATAGCAACAGTAACATGCTTGATGGCTCGCTCACCACTGACACTGAAATGTCTAGCGCACAAGAAGGTGACATTGGCACACGTTATGGCAGTCAACCAACCAGCGGTTGTGAAGATTGCAGCACTAGCTGGTCAAACCATTGTGAAAATACAAAAGCTCTTCGTAGAATTAGATCCTATGTGAATGGTGAGCGGAATAAACGCAAAAGATGGCGAGGGAGGACTGCTGAAATGGACTGTCTTCCTGATTTTTCATCTGCCAAGTCCGATTCCAGCACAAACCCTATAGAAGAAAAGTATGAGATAGCCTTGGCACTGAAGGAATTGGTTAGCAGAGGAATGACAGCAGAAGCTGTACACGGAATTAGCACCATGGACCCAGATTTTTTCACACAAAATCCGGGTTTTCTTTTTCATCTTAAGCAGGTAAGTGTGCAAGAACTAGTTCAAGCTCTTTGTGTATCCCCCTAGAAAAAATGATTGTATCTTCCTTCGTATCTATCGGAAGATAAACTTGTATATATATATATATATTTCATTGTACAGGTTGAATTTCTGAAGCTGGTAAGTGCTGGTGATCACAATGGAGCCATAAAGGTCGCATGCTCTCACTTAGGTCCGTTAGCAGCCAATGACCAGTCTTTACTGAAGACATTGAAAGAGACTTTGTTACTTTTACTTCAACCTGAAGGAGACACACCTGGGAATGATTTGCCTTTAAATCATTTGGCAAATACGCTACAGGTAATAATGTTTTTCGTTTTCACGTCTTCTTCTGGTTGTCTTATGAAAAGCTCAACAAACAACTGATGTGTAATTATACCTTGTTTTGAAAGGTCTCTGTCGGTAATAGACTCGGGATCGAAGAACCGAAGCTTATGAAAATAATAAAAGCGACGCTTCACACACATTCTGAGTGGTTCAAGCTTCAGATGTGTAAAGACAGGTTCAATAATCTCCTGAAGATAGATTCTTTGAAAGAAGTGAACACTGATTTGATTGGTGTTATCAAATCAAGATCAAATAAAGATAGCAACACAAACTTCTCGTCTCAAGTCACGACGACGTCTTCAAGCACCATGACCTCCGAAGATGGTGGAAGCAGCAGCTTGATGACGATGACACAGTCTTCGACAAGAGAGGCTTTGTGGGAAGAAAATGCAATTCTTAAAGTGATGGTACGTTTTCGAGATTCCTTACGACTTTGGGACCGATCAATATATATTATTTTTCTTGTTATTGAATGACGAGAGATTTGGTTATAGGAATTTCTTGCATTGCCGAGGTCTGATGCAATTCAACTGCTATCACAATACAATGGAAACGCTGAGGCTGTGATTCAGCAACTTTTTGGTTAAAACCAAACCAGACTAGACTAAACAGAACCGTGACCGGGTTTATTTATATTTGGAAGAGTTATTATTGGTTTATTCATTTCTGCATTTGTTGTATGTGTTTTCTATCTGTACATTACTTTACGTTACATAGACACACTCATGAAAAAAGAAAAGAAACAAATCAATAAAAATGGTTGCATAGAGAAGAGAAAAAATGCAGGGTACTGGTGGAGCTTCACGGTGGTTTCAGGTCTCGCCAGATTTCGCTTTACTGGTGATGCTCAGTCTTCGCCGGCCACTCTTTGAACTGGGTTCTGTCCCTTCCTCTTTTGGCCCCTCTGTTTGCTAAGTTTATTTGTTTTCTGTGAAATCTCTTTGAGCTAGGATCGATCTAGGTGTTCTTGGAGGCTAGGTTGTTAGAAGTACTGTATCTCATGTTTCTGTAGTTGTCGATTTATTGGTCTGGTTTCCAATATCTCTTTGGTCGTGGTATTTACATTTTCTCCTAGACTAGTTCTCTTTTCTTCTCCTCCCTTTGACGCGATTTGTTCCGGGTTAATAATGGTTTCGGGTTTGGAGTTCGCCTTCTGAGGCTTTCTGGTCCGAGACATTTGTAGCTTTTGAAGGCTGGGAGTACCGCAAGACGTCGAGAAATAATCTCCTCCCTCTGGGCTGGGTAATCCGTCCCGAATTAACCAAGAGAACTTTTTTTGTGTGCTTGGTCCTAAGCTTTGGCTTCGGCTTCAGCGATTTGTACTATCTCTCTTAAATCCTTGTCAATATTTGAGGAAAAAATATCATTCATAATCTTTCATATGTTCCATATAATCTATGGGAAATTTCATTTGTCCGCTTTTCTGGGAATCCTTTGACAAAAATAGTGGGTCCTGGAAAAATCTTCGAAACTGCCCAAGTGTAAAAATCAAATCATACAAATTGAAGTGCTTTACAAGCACATAACTTATAAATTGAATTTTAGAATCAAATTATCAAGAACATATGTATTTCTTGATTTCCAGATTCAGCACTCACCAAATCCGACGATATGAAGCTTATAGAAAAGAAAAGCCCTAAAAGCCCTTTGTTATGTTTATATTTCTTGGAATTCGAAGTTGCAAAGGAAGCTACAAATTTTTTTTAAAATATATATTAGAGGAACAAAAAGCTTAATAAATCATTTGCAAAAAGAGGAAAAGAATATAAACTAAAATAGACAAATAAGGAAAAAAGAAGAAGCAAGTATTTGAGAGTGAACCGTAGGGTTTTTGATTCGGAGTCAGACCAACTTTAAGGTTGTAAAGCTAAACCTTCGGCTCTGTCTTTTTTGATTGAAAATCTTAGATATTTTCTAATTAATCAAACATTATGAATATTTTGATCTTTAATCTTGTTTCCAACACGTAATTGAAAAGTTTGATTCCATATATTGCATGTGTTTATTTCTTGCACCGGTCGTTGTAGTTTAAATAAAAATAATCATGCTACCTACTTTGAAATACTCATAATATATTAATAAAATCGACTTTAATTAATTAGTATTAATTTATTTGTAATAAGCTAGCAGCTACAATTTCTATATAAATGCTCCATAGAACCAAGTGTTACTTCACATCAATCATCACTCTCAAATATTCTCTGAGTCCATAACAAAAATATTTAATTTTCTCTTATTTTTTCTGTTTTCTTTTTATTTCCCATTTTTCTTCCAATGGAGTCATTTATGGGTCAAAAGAAAACATTGTACGCTTGTGTTTTTTTAATGATGGTGTTTTTTCTAGGGTTTAATTGTGTCAATGGACGAACCCTAAAAGACTTGAAAGTTAATGATAAGATTAATGGTGATCATGATGATCATAGCAAGACGATGATGGCGATGCACAATGATCAGACGATGGTTGATGATAAGCCAATGGAGATCTCGCCGCCGTCAACACCGGGAGGTAAAGGAGCAGAAGATTTCAGGCCGACAAGGCCCGGTAATAGCCCTGGCATTGGTCATAGTATACATAACTAATTATTTTCACATGCATATGTATATTATGTGTTGCGAACTTATGATTTATAATGTTATTCGCTTTGTAATGTGTTTAATTTACTTCTTGAAATAAAAAATGATTTATGTTTTTCTCAAGTCGTGGTTTGAGTACAAACGATAACTACAAGCAATCATTCGGGAGCTACAAAATATACACATAAACTATGGCAAAAATATTAATAGGAATTACTAATTAAAGATCTTAATATGAATACTCAAATTAAGCGTATATATTTCAATATATATAATATAAATCATTCCTGTAGAACCTATATGCTTTTAAAATTTTTGGTCCGGAACCTATATCACTACAACAAAAAAACAGATTTGCAACGCCTTTTTTCGTTGCTAATTCGTTGTAA